>ML781978.1:123506-140839 GCA_009831015.1 Picea engelmannii | reverse complement strand
GTGTGTGTGGGTGGTATGTTTTTTGAGTAAACATTTTTTTACTTCAAAATTGAGGAAGACTAGTCCATATTATGGAGCCACCACTCTTTTGAAACACCAAAATATTTATTTTACAATTGCATAAGGTGATAAAAAAAATGCATATACATAAAACCCGTTTTATTTTAAATGTATCTCATCTCAATAACCCCAGTTGGATTGAGTGCATTAAAAGGATTTGAAACTTGGTGTCACTATTAAGGGGTAAGGATGGTTGGATTATCTTGGGGGGGGATTTCATATATCATAACGTGTCTTTTCTTCGGGGTTATGGCCATCAAATTTTAGTCATCTTATGTACGCACAATTGAGTGGTGAAAAGGATAGAAAATGTTGAACCTCAAGAGCCTTAAGAGAACCATTTTGATAAAGAAAGGCAATCTTGGAGATCCAAACTGAGGCATTTTCTTTAAGTGAATGAGGTCCACTATGCTAGGGGTGCCCAATTGTGCACATGTCTTCATTAGCTTAAGATAGGAAGCAGACACATGAGAATACAAATCGAGCCATTTGGTTGGACACATGTGTATACCTATGTAGGTACATGGTGAGTATTACAACATGAGATAGAATCTATTCATGGATTTGATCTTCCATGTACCCTCGAGTATATCAAAATCCCCCAAACATACTTGAAACCAGCCTTATGAAATGCTTTTGGTCATTTGTTTCTACGGTACATTGAGAATAACACTCAAGAAGATCACTCCCATGTACTGGGGAATCAATTAATATGGCTAAGAGTATGGTTGATCCTCCTTAGTTAGATCCATGAAATATTGTTCAAGTATTATTATTAAAAACTCTCAAATATATTAGAGAGATTTAGATCCTAACTTTCCCTATCTCTTAAGACCATATTGCACCTCTACTCCATAAACAAAGAAATTCCTACAAAACCTAGAATATCCAAAATTTGAAAAAATCATCAGTACAATAATATTTCACTAATTAAATTAAGAAAAAAAATCTAGAAGTGGTCCCAAACCTACATGGACCATTATGGGGAACCTATCCAAAAAGAATCCTTACAGAAATTTGGTTGTGTTGGTGTAACTCTTCAATAACCCATCTAGTGGTCCCATCACTATCACTGGAATGGAGAATAGAATCACCATATTGAAAGACAAAATAAACAAATTCATTGGCCCATAAGACAAAATAGACAAATTTATTGACCTAAAGGACAAATAAAACACCTCATTGTCTCACATTCAATAGTCCAAAATGATCTCAAGAACCAAATGTTATCCTTCAAAGCCTACATCAATAATCAATTGAATATTTGGAATGATCTGAATAGGCCAATTAATCACGGGGAATCTTCTACCAACAATGGTTGTGACACCAAGACATCCTTTCATGACACTCAAACCCATATGATGCACATATTTCCTAAGGTGGATATGATGATTTTAATGGATTTGATCTAGCAAAATGGGTGGGCTAGATGGAACATTATTTTTCTCTCCAAGGTATTGATTATGAACAACTAAAACTATGAGTGGGTGTGTTATATCTAGATATGGAGCATTGGTAGTGGTGGCATAAGAGGGTATATGAGAGGTACATTACCTGGAATAAATTTGTGAAGCCTATTTATGCTAAATTTGATATTGATACTCATTTTTTTGGACGTTGACCAAGTTGCACCAAACTAGCATAGTGGAAAACTTGATTACTTCCTTCAAGAGATTTTCAATTAGAATAGAAGGTATGTCTAATGAGTTAGTCAAGGAGTGTTTTATTAGTGGTCTGGAGGAGGATATTAAAAAACAAGTAGATATGTTTCACCCAACCACTTGGACAAAAACCTATTAGATAGCTAAAAAGGAATAATCGATGGTCACAACCCAATTTTGTTAGACAACCATGCCCCCCTTTGATGGCGTGAACCACCAACTTCAACCCACAATCACAGATTTTCCAATACTCTGTCAACAACTAACATTTGGGCTACTCACTTGGCCTCGGATCAACACAAACAAACACTCAAATTGTATTTTCCTACAACACCAAATTGCACTATGTCATAGATAACTTTTCACGGAAACGCCACTACATGAATATTTCTCTGTGTGGAATCATCAGTGAACAATACCAACAAGATCTGTCACAGAAAATTATGTGCAAACCTCAGCTTGCAATGTTGGTGTGTCACAGGTCACATTGTGCGTGGAATCTGACAACAATACCGACTTGTCGCAGGTCACACTGCGTGTGGAATCTGACAACAATATCGAATTGTCGCAGATATTTACGTTGTATTTTTACTATGCCAAATAGTGACCATCTGTTCCTATGAAGACCAATACTGAGGAAATATTCTTGTAAACAAAGTTTTAGAACTTGGCTGGAATTAACAATGTGTGATGTTTCCTGTAAATGCATGCATTAAAATCCCCAAGTGACAAGATATTGAATGAATTCAAAGGCATACACAAAAAAATTAGCACACGTAGAACTGGATATATCAATTAAAACATATCAGAATTACACTGGTTATTTTGGTCACTCGGACCTTAAATGTATATAGCACACAAATCACTCCACACGGTTCTTTGTCGCACAACTCTTTGTCCGACCTTCGACTCTCTCAAACTTTGCTAACCTCTAACTCTTATCAAAATATCCAGCACATCTTGATCCCTCGGATAGCTCACAAAACAAACAAATCCCAAGTTATCTTAATAAATGTCTAAACTAGAGATATGTTCTTAAGGTTTAGCAATAGATTTAAAACCTATTACAACAAGTCAACACCTATCAAACAAAATAAACAAAAATTTATTCTAGAGACATTTCGCAATGATTACAAATTTAAATAAGAAATTAGGGAACCAAATCCCTTAGCAAATGGTTATTGACCCATGTGGTCAATTCTCGATTTTATTGTTAGTTGTTCATGCATCAGACTCCCAGGGAAGAAAATAATTTTTCATCAGGTCTTCAAGCTCTCCTCCATACTTGTAAATTTCTACTACTATCATTGAAGTAGCATCCTCCGCTGGTTGACCTTTCCATTTGACCAAGTACTAGAAATACTCTTTGCCTCTCGTTTTCTTCAGTACCTTCATATCCAATATTGTCTCAATATCCTTTTGCACAACTCTGGGTAGTTGTTATTTCCATATTATGGTCTGATCTTCATCACTTACAAGTTCATATGTTGAAACTTCTTATGTCTCCTTGAAGGGATACAAAACTGCAACATCAAAGATTGGAGAAATTCCAACACTAATTGGAAGTTCTATTTCATATGCATTAAAAGAAAATTTCCTTAAAATTTTACATGGTCCAATCTTTTTAATCTTTAATTTGTTATAAGTCCCTACAGGAAACCTTTCTTTCCTCAAATATGCCATGACCAAGTCACCAACCTCAAAATTCACTGGTCTTATCTTCATGTCTTCTCTCTACTTATATTTGTGGTTTCTCTCTTGCAATTTTTGTTTGACCCTTTCTTGTAACTCATGTATACTCACTGCAAAATCCTCACCATCAACACTTCTTAATTCTTGTTTTCCTAGATTCCTCAACTCTTACACTCCCCTAGGATGCATTCCATACAAAATATGGAATGGACTCATCCATGTGCTTCTATTCGATGAGTCATTATATGAAAACTCAGCTTGAGCAAGCATCTGATCCCATTGCTTAAGGTTCTCAATCACAAGGCTTCTCAAAATATTTCCCAGACTTATATTTACTACCTATGTTTTTCCATCACTCTGTGGATGATAGGCTAAGCTAAAATTGATATTAGTACCAAGATTCTTCCATAAGGTTCTGCAAAAGTGTCCCACAAAACTAGTGTCTTTGTTAGAAGCTATACGTTTAGGTAAACCATCCAACCTTACAACCTCTTTAAAGAACAAATTTGCAACATTTGTTGCATCACTAGTCTTGGTACAAGTAATGAAATGTGGCATCCGTGAAAATATATCTACCACAACATAGATAGAATCATTACCTTTGTATGTTATTGGTAATCCCAACAAAAATTCCATACCAACTACATCCCATGGTCTGCTTGGAATGGGTAGTGGTCAATACAACCATGTATTATGACTTCTCCCTTTAGTACGCTGACAAATTATGCACCTTTCCACAAACTTCTTCACTCAATTTTGCATACCATGCCAAAAATAAAAATCATTTACCTGAGCAAAAGTTTTATCTTGTCCAAAAAGTCTTGGCAGTCCTCCATTGTGATTTTCTTTAATCAGGTTCTCCCTCATTGAACAATTTGGTATGCACAATTTATTGTTCTTGAACAATCATCCTTCATGTATCATATAGTCCAACCATTGACTTATGTTACCAGAAACTAGATTTTCACAAGATGCATAGGCACCTTTGAAATATGCATCATCTTGATACTTTTCTTTTAAACCATAAAATCCTAAAGTGTTGACTTGAGATTCTTGCAAAAGCAAATTAATTCTACTTAATGCATCAACAACTTTATTTTCTTTTCCACTAGTGTGCTTAATTACAAATTTAAAATTCTACAAAAATTCAACCCACTTAGTATGTCTTTGATTCAGTTTTGGTTGACTAATTATAAATTGTAATGCATGATTGTTAGTGTAAAGAAAAAACTCATTAGCATAAGGTAATGTCTCCATTTCTTCAGTGCATGTACAATCTCATAAAACTCCTTATCATACAGAGAATACTTCTACTTTGCCTCATTCAACTTTTCACTAAAATATGCAATTGGTCTTTTCTCCTGGCTTAGGATAGCTTCTATTGTAGTCCCACTGGCATCAGTCTCAACTTGGAAGAACTTGTCAAAATTTGGTAAAGATAACATAGGTTGTTTAGTGATATTTTTCTTCAAAACTTGAAGATTCCGATCAATTTCCATTGTCCACTTAAATGGTTGTTTTTTTCTCTTTGATGGTCTCAATAATTGGGGCACAAGTATGGCTGAAATTTCTAATAAATTTCCTATAAAAACTTGATATTCCATGGAAACTTATTACCTCAAATGCATTTTTGGGAGTAGGCCAATTCACTATGGGTCAAACCTTTTCTGGATCCATCTTCAATCCTCCTTCAAATATTACAAATCCCAAATATACCAGCTAATTCTTCATAAAGTTGCACTTCTTCAAATTAATCAACAAATTTTCTTTTTGCAAAGTACTCCAAACCATTATGAGATGTCTCGAATGCTCCTCTCTTGTCTTGTTATATATTAAGATATCATCTAAATACACTATCACAAACTTCCCAATAAATTCTTTCAAAAACTCATTAATTAATCTCATGAAAGTACTTGGAGAATTTGTGAGCCCAAAAGGCATCACTAACCATTCATACAGTTCACTATTAGTTTTGAAAGTTGTTTTCCACTTATCACCCTCTCTTATCCTTATTTGATTATATCCACTCTTTAGGTCAATCTTTGTGAAATACTTAGCACCACTTAAGAAATCTTTCAAATCATCAATAAGAGGTAATGGAAATATGTACCTTATAGTAAGTTCATTGATTTCTATGGAGTCATTGCACATGTGCCATCCTCCATATTTTTTTGGGTTGAGTACTGTTGGTACAACACATGGACTCAAACTCTCCTTCACCAATCATTTATCTAACAACTCTTGTATCTGCCTTTTAATCTCTTTATCTCTTGTGGGTTCATTATATAGGTTGCTTTATTAGGAAACTTGCTCTAGGGATTAAATCAATGTGACAACTAATACTTCTCACTGGGAGGTAGAGTATTTGGTAGGTCATCTAGTATAATATAAGCAAATTCATCAAGCATAACTTTAACTTATTTAGGTAAATCATCCAGATTTGTATTAGTGAGTATTACCTTTGGTTTACCAATTAAGGAAAAAATCACCTCTTCTTCCTTATTGACTTCTTGCAGAAGCTCATTCCCACTTATCAGCAATACACTTGGATTAGCTTCTTCCTCGGTTGTATCATCCTTCAAAGGCAACACCACATGCTTATTCCCATCCTTTTCAAGAGAATAAGTGTTCCTCCTACCATAATGAATGGATTTCCTGGCATATTTTCATGGTCTTCCCAACAAAATATGGTAGACATCCATGGGAATTATATCACATAGCACCTCATCCTTGTAGCTACCAATATGGAATTCCACTCTACACTGTTCATTCACCAAAATATGATGTCCCTTCTACAACCAGGACACTCTATAGGGATTGGGATGTACTAATCTATGCAATCCCAACTTCTCTACCATTTATGTGGAAACCAAATTGTATGTGCTACCACTATCAATGAAACTTTTACAACACTTACCTCTTGACTTACATACAATCCTAAATAGACTTTTCCTCTGATTTGGTTCTTTATCTTCCTTCTCTGATTTGATCGGAACTCTTTTCAGTAACAATGATTCCCCTACCTCTGGAGTTTCTTCTTTTTTCTATTTCATTCACATCTTCTTCTTTTGCTTCTGCAACATGTGCATTCCTATGATTTTCTACCTTGTTCTCTGGACAGTCCCATGACATGTGTCATATTTTACCACATGCATAATATCTCATTTCTCTTCCTCTTCCTCGGCCTCTTGAAAAAAATCTTCTACCACTTGATTCTCCTCCTATTGATGACTAGTTTCTTGAATTTCTTCTTCCTCTGTTAGATTTTCCTTTACCTCTTACTAGACTCCTTCCTCAGTTTCTCTGGCTCTGCTTTCTGGCCAGCTTCTCTTTTGCCTTCAAAGATGCTTAGTATGCATCTTCAACAGTTCTCAAGGACAAAAGGTTTATTTCATCTTGAATTTCATATGTCAAACCATTTATGTATCTAGCAACCTTCTCAACATCTTCCTCAATGTGACCAAATCTAATGTTCAACCTATAGAATTCATCTGTGTATTCTTTTACTGTCATAGTTTTTTGTCTAATTTTTTGCAATTGTATAAACAAATTCAACCGATAATCCTTAGGAATTAATTTACCTGTAAATTTGGCCACCATTTTGTTCCAACCCCTGATCTTAGCTTTTCCTTTTCTCCTTCTGTTTTCCTGCAACTCATCCCACCATATACATGCATGTCCTCTTAGCCTAGTCATTGCATGCTTCACCTTCTTCTCCTCATCTACCTCTTTATCATCAAAATATTTGTCCATGTCATGTATCCATTCAAGTAATCCATCAACATTTAAATTACCCTCGTACATGGGCACTTCCATCTTAGGTCTGGATCCAACCTTTGTGACAAATATTACTAGTTGTTCCTCTGTTGTTTCTCCTCCTAAAGCTCCTTTTGTTTCCTCATCAGAGCTTGTATATTTACTCTCACCGACATCTCCTATGTCAAGTTCTCTCCTCTGAGTTGTCTCCATGGCCTCCATCCTTTCATGGATGCACCTTAGCTCATAACATAAGTCATCAATTACCACATTCATATCTCTTCCTCCTCGCTTGGGTGGCATGATTCATTAGATACAATATCGCTTGGATACCAAAATGATGGCATGAACCACCATGAACATCAACCCACGATCATAGAGTTTTCAATACCCTGTCAACATCTAACATTTGGACTGCTCATATGGTCTCGGATTAACATGAACAAGCACTCGAATTTTCTTTTCCTACAACATTGGATTGTGCTTTTTCATAGATAACTATGTGTGGAAACACCACTACACAAATATGCCTATTTACAAAAGCATCGGTGACCAATACCGCAAGATCTATTGTAGACAATTCTACGCAAACCTCATCTTGCAATGATGGAGTGTTGCAGGTCATGTTGTGTTCAGAATTTGACAACAATACCAACTTGTCACATATATTTACATTGTATTTTTACTGCACCAAATCGTGACTGTCTATTCCTGCAAAGACCAATACTCAGGAAATATTCTTTTAAATAGAGTTTTAGAACTTGGATGGAATTAACGGTGTGTGATCTTTCCTATAAATGCATGCATTAAAATCCCCAAGCGACAAGATATTAAATGAATTAAAAGGAATACTCCAACAAATTAACACACACATAACTGGAGATCTCAATTAAAACATATCATAATTACACTGGTTCTTTTGGTCACTCAGACCTTAAACATACACCACTCAAATCACTCCACATAGTTCCCTATTGCACCTCTTTGTCGCACAACTCTTTGTTGACCTTCGTCTCTCTCACACTTTGCTAACCTCTAACTCTTACTAAAATATCCAATACATCTTGAGTCCTCTGATAGCTCACAAAACAAACAAATCCCGAGGTATCTCAACAAATGTATAAACTAGAAATATGTTCATAAGGTTTAGCAACTGATTTAACACCTATCAAAACAAGTCGATACCTAGCAAACAAACTCAATGAAAATGTCTTCTAGAGACATTTCATAATGATTACAAATTTAAATAAGAAATTAGGGAACCAACTCCCTTGGTAAATGGTTATTGAACCATGTGGTAAATTCTCAATTTTACTGTTAGATTCTCTTGCATCACCCTTTTGTGCCTCCTCCACACCCTTCTCATTCCTTTCAAGTCCACAAGTTGACCCTAGAAAAAGCAATAGAACATCAATTTCTAGGCCTCTACTATCATTATAATGAAAAACATTTCAAAGGGCATAAATGGAAGGAACATAAATTACTTGTATAGATATGGCTCGATTGGGAATGTTCAAGGAAATTTCATAATAAGGTGTGACCAAGATGGATATGGAAGAGACTACACCTCATCCTAATGAAGTAACCATTCAGGATCCTCCTTGTAAAGAACCCCAAATTTCACTCCATTCTTTATCGGGAATTACAACTCCCAATAACTTTAAGTTGGTGGGATGTATCAAGCAAGGGAAGGTGATTGTCTTAATTGACAACAACAACACCCATAATTTCACCCATCATTGAGTAGTAGAAGAAACACATTGTTATGCCCATGTGGTGCATAATTTTATATTCATGCTAGCCAATGGAGGTGATATGGAATGTGGTGGTAAGTGTGAGAATTTGTAACTCCAAATGAAGGATTATTTCCAAAAATCTAGCATGTTTTCCATTGAAATGGGAGGTTCTGATGTAATTCTTGGAGTGGAATGGTTGCGAACATTGGGCCCTATTACAATGGATTTCAAGGAGGTCTGAGCTTCAATAAGGAGGGACATAAATAGACCCTCAAAAGTATCCAAGCTAGTACACCATAAATTATCAGCTCTTACCACATGAAAAATATCTTGAAGAAGAATCATATAAACTGCTATAAAGGGGAATTTTGAGGTCTAAAATGAGTCTCATAAAATATAACTCACAATTATCTATATAACTATGATTAAGTTAAATTAAAAAGATGTCTAGAAATAATAATAATAATTTATTGATGTGATTAGAAATAAAAGTACTCTTGAATTTATGAATTACTTATAATAAAAAAGTAATACCCATATAATAAATAATAGTGTTATTTTTTTAATATAACCTATGTGATGAATTATACATTTTTTTTTTTAATTGAAAGAATATAAAGTGTAACTAATTAAAAACAATATATAAATTATATTCAGAAAGTAAAACTAATTATGAATACTTGCCTATGTTATAAACCACTTATTTATATATTAATTTAATTATTATATGAATATGTAAGAATTATAAATACATAGTTTCATGTATCTGTATTTAGTTTTAACTAATATAAATATGTAATTTTCATGTAACTAATATATATATGGATATTTATATATTAGTTAAACTAGTATATAGATACCCACATATTAATTTAGTTAATATATAGTACATAATTGAAATATCCACATGTTTCATATAGTAGTTTAACTAATATATGGAGTACATGGTATATCATTCACTATAATATATGAACTCACCCCATGCACTTCAAATACCTATATATTAGTCAAATTAATATAATATATGAGATAGTATTTAAATTAAATAAAACAATTCATAATCTCCATATATTCGTTTAACTAATATATGGAGTGGATGATATACCATATACTTCATGTAGTAGTTAAATTAATATAATATATAGACCGAACCCACATACCCATGGATTATGAATACTCATATATTAATTTAAGCTAATATAATATATAAAATAGTTTTTAAATTAAATAAAACAATTTATAATATATATATATATATATATATATATATATATATATATATATTTAAAATAATATACATATATTAATGTGAAAACTCAACCTACTTATTTCACGTAATATGACTAACGTAATATGACTATCCCATATATTAACTAAGTTAATATAATATATGAGGTATGTGCCTTAGCCAAGGGATAATATAATATATGGGATACACCCCATATATTATATTATCTCTTGGTTGTACCCAACATATTAGTCAAGGTTGTACTTCATATATTATATTATCCCTTGGCTAATATATGGGATACGTGGTCCATCTCATATATTATACACCTCGTATATTATATTATCCCTTGACTAATATATGGGGTATGTGGTCTATATGCCCCATATATTAGTCTAGGGATAATACAATATATGAATGGGGTGTATCTCATATATTAGTCAAGCTAGTATATGGAGTATTTATATTACGTGAAATACATGAATTGGGTTTTCACATTTGTGTGTAAGAATTATGAAATGTTCTATATAATTTAAAAAATGAAATATGAATAATATGTATAACTTATGTATTATGTTTATGAATTTTGGAATTAGTAATTTATTTTTATATATTCAAAAGTACTTTACTTTAAAAGTATTTTACTTTATTAGTACATCTATATTATATTCAAAAGTAATTTATAAGTATTTTTTTCATTATGAGTATTTTACATGCAACATTATCAAGGTTAACTATGGGCTGTCATCCACATTTAAAATGTGGCAAATAAGTATTTTCAACTCAAGCAATGTCGACTCATCCCATGGAGATGATGTCATCTTCCAAAATGTGATTGGTTCTTGTAAACTTGATTTTGATATTACATTCTTTGTTTTGAGACCCATTTCTTACCTTAAAATTCTCCTAATATGATTATTTGTCAATTTAATGTCATCCAAGTTATAGATAAATCCCCATAGGAAATTCACCATGATTTTCAGTTGGTTTTGACCAACCATCACCAGGTCTTTGAAACACCCCACAACATATCCCCCTCACATCGAGAGAATGATCACATCATCCCATTGATTATAGGCAATGAACCACCCAATATGTGACCTTATAAACATCATTTTGCATAAAAATGAAATTGAAAATATATTTCAAGAATTGTTGGAGGTGGGAGTGATATTTCCTAGTATTAGCCCCTACTACTCCCCAATGGTAATGGTTTTGAAGAAAGAGGGAAATTGTTGTAGTGTCCAAAATGTTGATGATTGCAGCTATGTGAGACATTCTCTAGCTTACAAATGTGTGAGGTGTGGATCATTGCAGCTATGTGAAGTCTTTCTCACAGCTTACAAACCTGAGAGAAATCCCCTAAGAAGGGTATGTGGTTTCTTCCTGAAATAGAGCTAGGAACGTAGAGATGACCTCCTCCATTCAGAGAGTTGAGAATAACTCCAGACGATTATCCAGTGGGAAAGGCAATCTGTTGAGTTAGGACATGTCTGTGGCTGAGCACAAGGTCAACATGTGAAATCCCAAAGTGTTGGGTGCATCGTCATGAGAACAGAAATGAAGATGATGTATTATCCTCCTCTGAGCAATAGAGTTGACGAGAAGACTCCATATGATTCTCCTGTGTGAGGTAGTGGGAAAGAATATCTGTAGAGTGGATGTGCATGTGGACGAGCACATGTGAACGTGTGAATATCTGATTCTTCTGTGTAATGTAGTGAATCAGAGCTATGACATCCCTACGGATGTGCCCCTAGTGGATGATCACTAGTGGGTGTATCAGATCCTTTGCTATATATTTTTCAAGAGTTAGACCTACCTGTAAGACTAATTGTTATGTAAAGGGTACAGGTCGGCCCACCTTAATATGTTTAATAATAAATGTAAAAGATAATTAATATTAATACTTATAATAATAATAATAATAATAATAATAATAAATTATATAATGACTTAGAGAGGTCGGCCCTATTGAGCCAATAGACACCTTTGTTTATTGGACAAGTCTAATATAAGTAAGGGATGATTCCCCATTGTGGAATCATATCTTCCTTGTGAATTTGGAAATTTCAGCAAACACATCTACTTGGGAAAAGTTGTGCACCTCTCTTGGGCACTAGTCTTCTAGGGTTTGAAGAACCCTCTTTTGTGCTAAGGTTTATCTTGGTGGAGGTATTTCTCTAGAAGAATATAGTGAAGGATTCAGTTGGGTTTTCTTCCCTTGTTGAGAAGGGTTTCCCAGGATACTTCTTATGTTCTTGTGCATGGTGTTTCTTCTTGTGATCTTGGTTGTTGCAACATTATTGTTTATGGTTAAGTGAAATGATAAAATGAAATGAACTTCATGCTTAACCTAGCTTATGAAAAATCAACATGGTATCAGAGCATAGGTCTTGAAGAACCATTGCACAAGCTACAAACTTTTATCATCCATATCTCCTCTTCTGCAGAACCGTACAGCCCTTTTCTCATTGGTGATTCAACCCTTAATACTTGGACTATGGGGCTACTTTTGGCATAGAAGAGTATGGCTTATTCCAACGCATAACCAGAGACTCTCAGAGTGACATTTTGAACATTTTGAATTTTTGGCCCTAGGGTTTCGCTAATTTCTATAGAAATTTCAGAATTAGGGTTTCTACAAACTCATTGAAGGAGCTCTTCATCTCACCAGTGTTCTCCTATCTTTAAAAGGCTTATTGTTGGTAGGCATAAGTCCAATAAAACCTAAAAGTGCTAGCCTAGCCTAGCCTTTATGTTTTCTAGCCTAGTTGACAAAGGGTTGTGAAGAATCTAAAATTATGATGAACAAAAATGGAAGAACAAGTTTGATGAATCAAGCAAACTTCAAAGTTCTTGAAAGACAAGACTTCAGAGGAAGACTTATTGTGGGTAAATGGTTTACCAGAGACAACTATCAATGAATGGAAGGAAGATGGCATCAAGACAAGGAAGCCAATCACCTACTCAAGCCCTTACATTGAAGGGCCAGCTTCAAAATAACAAAGATGACAAAAGGTGACATCGTGACTATATTCTTCATAAAGATCTCAAAGGATAAATATCAGCCAAGAACCATTGGAGAAATCATATCAGCATCCTCAAGTATGCACTTGTATATATTTTTTGTATCATTGTCATGAGTGAAATTGTAGGAGGAAGGAACCTTTGCTGAAGTCATGGATCCAGAGGGATCTTAGTGCATTCAGAAAAAAAACAACACACTCAAAGTAAAGACTCTGGTTTTGATTGTTGTAATTGTCATTCCTCTAACTCTAAAAGTTTTCTACATCAAAAATAGGTGTTGTAGTTGTGACAATATTCCTTAAATTGTTTTGATTCTAGAGATGTACTCATTATTCTCCTTTAGGAGATATTCTTGTGTTGGTTCTGTTTGTTTTCTTGTTCCAGATAATTTAAACAAGAAAACAAGATGTTTATCTTTCAGAGCGAGTCACTTGACTCAGAAGGAGACAAAAACACTTGAGAAAGAAGAAGAATAGAACTATCATTGAGACAACCAATGCTACAAAACATGATCAGGATCCTTCTAGGATTCCATGGGAAGAAGCATGCATGACACAGTATATGTGCAGAACGAGAATCTTCACCAGACTTTGAAAAACATAACTTCTGAAGAACTCTTCACCAGAATGAAGCCTGAGATTGAACACTTCAGTTTATTTGGGTACCCAATGTATTTTCATGTACCCAAAGAGAAGAATTCCAAGCTAGATCCTTTAGAAAGAAAGTATACAATGATTCTTCAAATACATCCCTAGTCAGAGACAGATTGAGACAAGTAGAGACGTTGTCCTTGAAGAAAGAGACAGTTTTTCAAAGACCCAGAGAATCTCAGATGGAGATTGACAGTGAGACAATACCTTCTCCCTCTTCAGAAATTCAGAGGGAGACAGACATTACTCCAGGTTATCCATGTTATCCAGTTGATATGTTCATATATATTGCAGTAGGGCATAAAATACCTACCTAGAATCACTCTGCAAGAGGCAAAGAAGCATACAAGCCTCTCAAGGCACATTCCGAGAAAGCAAAAGAGATTTTTGATCTATCCTTCATTCATGAGCCACTTCATTGTTGTTGAGACTCCTTGTCTTAGAGAAGCAACAAGAGAACCAGTATGGAAAAATTCCATAACGTAAGAATACCAGTATATCTTAAAAGAATGATGCATATGATATTATTCAAGGACCAGAAAGGGAAGTCTGTGGTAAAGCATGCAGCTGATGAAAGTGTCAAGAAATACAAAACGAGATCTATAGCCAGAGGTTTTTTACAAACAGAGGGAGTTGTCTATGATGAGACACTTGATCCGATGAACTGGATACACTTCCATCCATGCGTTGGAAACTATATCAGATAGATAGATTCTTGATAAGTTTGGATTTGAACAAGAGTGTTGTTGATCCAAACCTATATCATTACAGTGTTGGTGACGAGATCATGATCCTGATGACTTATTCAAAAAGCGTTGTTGTTACAAGTAATCCTTGAATTCTAAATTCATGATGAAGAATCTGAGTATGATGCACTACTTCTTGAAACAAGAAGTATGACAGATGACCGATAAGATTTTTCCTGAGTCAAGGAAAAAATATACAGTGAAAATATTAAAGAAGTTCAATATGAAAGAATGCAAAATCCACCGTGATGGATTTAAAGAAGAAGATTGATGATGATTCGGACGAGACTAATCCACATATGATTGGATCACTAATGCATCTGCTCAACACCAAACTTGATTCATGCCATGCATTGAATGTGCCTATTCATTTCATGAGTCAACTAAGATAGACTCACTAGACAAACAACAAAACATGTATTGAGATATATACGAGGCACAGTTGGATATGGCCTAAGATGTGCCTCTAGTATAAACTTGAGTTTGCAGGATATGTCGATTCAGATTGAGCAAAAAGTACAGTGAACTAGAAAATCACATCCAGCTGATGTTCTATCGTGAAGTTTTCCATGGCTTCCTAATGCAGCAGGAAACAAAACTCGATAGCCTTGAATACCATAGAGGCAGAGTATATAAGCATCAAGTGTGCGAAGAAATGTGGCTTCACAAGCTTCTGACATATTTACTTGACCATGAGATGGATCCTATGATGATAACCAAGAGCCGTGAGTAAATCTCCTTGAGAACCCAATGTTTCCTGATGGATCGAAATACGATGACATGAGATATCCTTATTTCAGAGATATGATGCAAAGAAAAATCGTACACATGTAGTACCTTCCTACACATGAGAAGATTGCAGATATCTTCACTAACTTAACCTCATGAAGAATGGCTCCCTAGTTGAGAGGGAGTGTCGATAACTCCAGCCAAGACAAAATTCAAAATACATATGTGTGAGACTTGGCATGATAAAAACTTCCTCCCTAGCTAAGAGGGAGTGTTGATGATTGCAGCTATGTGAGACATTCTCCATCTTACAAACTTGTAAGGTGTGGATCATTGCAGCTATGTGAAGTCTTTCTCTCAGCTTAATAACCTGAGAGAAAGCCCCTAAGAAGGGTATGTGGTTCCTACCTAAGATAGAGCTAGGAACATAGAGATGACCTCCTCCATTCAAAGAGTTGAGAAGAAATCCAGATGATTATCTTGTGGGAAAGGCGATCTGTTGAGTTGGGACGTGCATGTGGTTGAGCATGAGGTGAACGTTTGAAATCCCAAAGTGTTGGGTTTTACATGAGAACAGAAATGAAGATGATTTATTAGCCTCCTCTGAGCAACAGATTTGACGAGAAGACTCCAGATGATTCTCCTGTGTGAGGCAGTGGGAAAGAATATATGTAGAGTGGATGTGCATGTGGACGAGCACATGTGAACATGTGAAGATTTGGTTCTTTTGTGTAATGTAGTGAATCAGAGCTATGACATCCCTATGGATGTGCCCCTAGTGGATGAGCACTAGTGGGTGTATCAGATTCTTTGTTATATATTGTTCAAGAGTCAAACCTACCCGTAACCCTAATTGTTATGTAAAGGGTACAGGTCGGCCCCACCTTAATATGTTTAATAATAAATGTAAAATATAATTAATATTAATACTAATATTAATATTAATAATAATAATAATAATAATAATAATAATAATAATAATAATAATAATAATAAATTATATAATGACTTAGAGAGGTCGGCCCTGTTGAGCCAATAGACGCCTTTCTTGATTGGACAAGTCTAATATAAGTAAGGGATGATTCCCCATTGTGGAATCATATCTTCCTTGTGAGTTTGGAAATTTTAGCAAACACATCTACTTGGGAAAGGTGTGCACCTCTCTTGGGCACTAATCTTCTAAGGTTTGAAGCACCCTCTTGTGTGCTAAGGTTTATCTTGGTGGAGGTATTTATCTAGAAGAATATAGCAAAGGATTTGGTTGGGTTTTCTTCCCTTGTTGAGAAGAGTTTCCCAAGATACTTCTCGTGTTCTTGTGCATGGTGTTTCTTCTTGTGATCTTGGTCGTTGCAACATTATTGTTTATGGTTAAGTGAAATTCTAAAATGAAATGAACTTCATGCTTAACCTAGATTATGAAAAATTAACACAAACTTCCATCATCTTAACAAGTTGATGATCAAAGATAATTTTTGAATTCTCATCATTGACTGTGAAATTGTTGAATAACCTGCACAGAGAATCTAGTTGCAAAAAGAAGCAATAATTTCAAGCTTGAGGCCAAAAGGAATGAAGAGATAATGAATAAAAATTTATTCCAAAATGAATGAATAAATTATATTTAAGAGATATTCTCTATGTGGTGGGATAATGCACCATGCTTGAGCTTCTAGATTTTATTGGGACATGCAATAACTAAACACTAGTAATCTGCCACCTAGTCTTAGTTATTTGTCCATGCCATCATCAGTTAACTAGATATACAAAAGTGAAGTGAATTACATGCATTCACAATGAATGCACCCTCCTATCCCCATGCACATGTAATTCTCACTCTTGGTGATGATTCCAAAGTAAGAATGCACTCCTAGTGATGATTCCAAGGTAAGCATGCAAGATTGGACTCCACCAGTGTAACTAAAGCATGACTCAAGAAGAGGTATGCCCTTGTCTAGGGGAACGATATTTTTATACAAGGAAGAATATCTTGGACCAAGTGAGACTAAGTGCACCCTCATACATGGACTACAAAACATTGGTAAAAA
>ML781978.1:92715-113873 GCA_009831015.1 Picea engelmannii | reverse complement strand
TTGAGGTTTGGTATGAACAATGTGAAACCAGTTTCAATCCCTTTGGCTTTTCATTTTAATCTTTCTTCAAGTTTATGTCCTAGTACAAAAGAAGAAAATGAATATATGTCTTGAATACCATATGCTAATGCAGTAGGAAGTCTGATGCATGCGATGGTTAGTACAAGGCCAGACATTTCACATGCAATTGGGGTTGTCAGCAAGTTTATGGAAAATCTAGGTAAAGAGCATTGGGAAACAGTGAAATGGGTGCTTTGGTATCTGAGGGGCACAAGTGATTACTGTATCACCTATAACAGTGGTCGTGAGTTAGTCTGTGGATATGTTGATTATGATTTTGCAGGTGATTTGGACAAGAGAAGGTCGACTTCAGGGTATGTCTTTACTCTTGCAGTTGGAGCTATTAGTTGGATTTCAAAGATACAGAACATTGTTGCTTTATCTACTATAGAAGCAGAATATGTAGTTGCTTCACACGCTTGCAAAGAGGCGGTTTAGTTGAAAGGATTGTTTGGTGAGTTTTGAAGGATGCATAACAAAGTAAAGTTACTTTGTGATAGTCAAAGTGATATTCACTTGGCTAAGAATCCATCCTATCACAGTAAAAAAAAAATATACCTATTAAGTACCATTTTGTAAGACAGGTCATCGATGAAGGTGGAGTCTCTCTTGAGAAAGTGCATACAAAAGAGACCTGCGCAGACATGTTCACAAAACCAGTACTGTTACAGAAGCTACGATGGTGCTTGGCTTCTCTTGGCTTGCAAAAAAGGTGATGAATAGAAGAAGGAGCAAGGTATCAGATTAATTATTGTCAAGGTGGAGACTGTTGGAAATAGTGACAACGAATTTCCAAGTTTGGGATTCTAGATTCTATAAATCAGTGATTGGTTGTAACCAATGAGACAAAATTAGAGATGCATTTGCGATAATCAATTCTTTTGTAACTGTGTATTCTTATATAATTTGTAATCCCGTAGAGGCAGACAATAGAGTGAGTGAGTTGTTGTAATCTCTATTATCTGAATAATAAGACAACCTCTGCCTTCCCTTAGTGGACGTAGCCCAATGTTTGGGTGAACCACATAAGATATCTGTGTTTATAATCTGTGAGATTGTGTTTTCCACATTTGCAATTATAACATGGTTGACGGGTTTTTGAAAATCATCTTTGTCCACTAATTCACTGACAGGTTTTTGAAAACCATCTTTGTCCACGTGCTAAACCGCCCCTCCATTTGACGAATCCACGTACAATTTATTTTCCTCCATTTTCACCATCTACACCGCCTCCACCTATCTCATCATAGCCACCTCCACAACTTCCTTCACATATTCACTCTAGCTTGATCGATTTAGTAAGTCGATTAACCATTATGAACCATTATGCGTGTAGGAACATAATCATTCTCATGGCCTTCAATGAACGAGGTCGTTAAAGTCCTAGATGGAAATCTACAAGTGGATCCCCCACCTCCCGTCCCCTCTGCTTCGCATGGCATTGGAACCCTTCCTCATCATGGCGGTGCTTCTTGCAGCAACTTGCTATGTGAAGCACCAAAGGATTCAGTTGCAGCAACATGTTATGTAAAACATGTGAAATGCCAAAGGAATCGGATGGAGATAAGTACACGGATTTGGTCATGTGTAAAATAACCTATTATGTACTAGAGTCATCACCTCAGTAAGGAAAGAACAATTTTGGGAATGGTGAGAGATAATTAATTTCGGGAATGGTGAGAGATAATTAATAAAACCATAGAGATCCCATAGTCCTGAATTTGTATCTATACAGGGATTTGTACTTGTTACCTTCATCCCAACGCTGCATATGGATGTAATTGATCACTTACTGCAAACAAATCAAATTTCTGACTAGTTCGCGGAGTCTCCCCTTTGAACACAAAAGCATACCCTTGGAAACCTTTTTCCATCATTTATATTGACAAACCAATGAATTGCAAGAACTTTTGCAACCTTATAAACACAGGTATTTCTTTTCTTAATATCATACAGCTTTGATAAAATTCAACATAAAGCCTAACAAGACCGATTTCACATACCAATCAAGTAAATTGACTTGACAAAATACAAGGCTACGAATTTAGGTAGATCACTAACCATCTCGTATGTTGGGTACTTCTGAGCAAAAAGGGGCTTATTGCATGGAGCTAAACTTATTTATGGATATATAGAAATCTGGTAGGTCTGATTCAAAACTTGCACATAAAGATAAACAATGTTGATCTCAAAGTTAAGACAATTGGTTCTGCTACCCTAACCAAACTAAATCCCAATTTGTTATTCAGTATACCTTGAATGCTTGGTTGAAGGATTCAAAACCCATAAAACCTCTTATCAATTACAACACCCTGATAGTGAATTATCAACTCACAAGATAATTCATTGGGTTTTGTAGTCAATGGGCAACAATAATAATAAGTTCTTGAACTATGTCATGTGTCTTCATTTTGACATTTCTTTTTCTTTTGTTGAATTCTTGGAAAGAAGCATAAAAAAGAAAGATGGGTGTTGTCAGTAGAATGAGTACATATTATTGATGATTCTATATTTGCATTCTTCACTTCTCAAGTGGTTGTAGTTATCCATGGCGCTCTCCAACCAAGCCAGTTATACAAAGAAAAATAAAAATAGAGAGAAAGAGATGCTCGGAACAGAAAATGGGTGTTTGTGTGGGCTAAAAGACTTTATGAATCCAATCTCTTTTAGGAATTTTTGAGAAAGGAGAGAATAAAACACACATACTCTGAGTGAGAAAAAAAGAAAACAGAAAGGGAAGAAGCACATATTTCTCCACAAGAAGCTTCCTGAATTCCCCTTCAAGTTTATCCAATGCCACATCCAACAACCCTCAATTGAGCCAAGATTGATCTCGATCCCTCTATAATCCCTTCAATCCCTCTAGAGGCTCCTTCAATCTAGGAAAATGACACGCTTCGCCTACATTATGCCTATCAAGGTACTCTACAGTGTCCTCCAACCACTAAGTGGCCACAGTGCAATTCTCGTTCAAGAACTTAAGCGCCTCCTCAAGGCTATTCACGTTATTCACCACTGCCAAATAGCCCCATATGTCCAACCACGGATTGGATAACAGGATTTCCTCAAGCCTGTGAACGGCATAAAAAACCCTCAAAATTGCAGCAATAGGGCCAACTTCATGGTCTATATGCCCCCCTAGCCCTAGTAATATTGGTTTATGGTTCCTCATGGTTTAAACCGCGACCTCAAGGGTGGGAAAGAAGCTGCCAATTTTTCTCCAATGTAGAGGCCAACGTTAATGTCTTGTTTCGTCTCTGTAGATCACACATGCCGAGTAGCTGCTACATTTTTATCAACAACGCTTGTTGCACCACGTTGTGAAAGTTGAGTGCTGATGAAGAATAGTATTCCCCTTTTTGGCATGGGAATGCAAACAATTGAAAGGGTGGGATGATGAATGGTCGCCTGGACGTTTTTCAACAATACTTATCAATTACTTAACATGTGGTTCATATAATAATAAACTTGGAAAGACTGCTAATTGTCCACCTCACTTTCCATGCAAGACTTGAAATAAACATATGTAGAAACCTTGATGAACCCTATCCCCAAAAAAATTGGTCCCTCAGCTCTTGGTCCCATTGGAACAAATTGAAGAAGCAAGCTGTTATCCACAATTTTGGTCATCGTGATGATGTCATGATGATGTTATGATGATGGAAAATCAAGCTCTTCATTAAGGACACTTTCCTGAGAAAATTTACATTTGTCTGCTTCCAGAAATCATATTTTTAAAGAGGTTCGCAGGCTACCTATATACTTGCCTGCGAGAATGCCTGATTCTCGCAGGCTGCATTAAGCTGGAGTGTGAGGGGTTCGCATTGTACCTAATAACCAGGGTGCGAACATCTTCTTAAAGGGGAAAAAGATGAAGTTCTCGAGCCTTCTAGAAGGGAATCTTCGAGAAGAATGAGTTGGCTAGTGAATGGTTATCTAAGTACTGGTTTTCCTGATATCTTGGGATCATTTCCTATCCAAGTAACTAATCTATCTTCTCCTATATATTGAGGAGATTTCTCATGGAAAGGGTTAAGAAGCAAGAAGCAGCAAGCTAGCAAGAGATTGATTGGAGAATAGGTGCAAGACTGTATGAGGGACTGATGCTACAACAGCTAGAGACAACAACAAGGTCATCGAAAGTAGTTGATTTTCTTCATGCATGAGCAAGTGTGTGTGTCAGAGCTAGGAGCCATCGAAAGGAGACCTAGGACATCAAGGCTCAGGTTGTAAGTTTCACTTTCAATTCATTCAATACAGTAATATGTCCCTTTCCCATAAAGATGATGTCACTTTATTACATAACTCCTTGATCATATGTATAGATTAGCTCTTGAATATATTGATATGCCTTCACTTCGATTGGTTTGAACTGTTGTGATTCGAACGGGACAAGAGAATTGGAGCGAAGCTTGGAACAACAGATACCTAAGGAAAGCGTTCATAAGGTATGTCCATAATACTTGTTTCTTAGTTCATTCAATAGTCTAGATCTAGGGAAAGTGTATTATTCTGTCATGTTTTGTTCTAGATCTAGGTGGATCTAGGGAGATCGGTTTGTGTCTGCACTCACGGATTTATCCTGAAACAAAATTGGCGACTCTGTTGGGGATCTATTCCCTTTTTCTTTATGGTTTTTTGAATTTCCCGTGGCCATTTGCTCTATTTTCATTTTTCTCCTGCTTTGTCAGTGTCTGAGTCCTCAGGATATCCTGAGAGACCTTTTGGGTCTATAAGCCAGCTTGAATTTTGCTTGCATTTTCAAAATTTTTACTATCTTCAGGAGTTCTCGCACTGTGTTCATTGACAGCCTGCGAGAACCAGTCAAGTTCGCACCCTGCATATATGGTCCAGTGTGAACACCTCGCAACTTGCTTTAAAGTGGCCTGCGAGAATCCTATCTTCTCGCACTGTGTGACACTACTTGCCCGCGAGCAAGATTTTTAAAAAAAATTGAATTTAAGTTTTGAATTTTTCAATTGCTCAGAACAGTTGAATTGCATCTTTTTGGCTCATTGGATCATTGACTTATATATCTCTTGCTTTAGTTTTCTTGCTGGAACAGATTTAGGGTTTCTAGGTCTTTCTTGCTCTTGGTAGCTTGACTTTCGTTTCTTGGCTCTATTTGGCATTTTCTTTCTCTTTGACTTCTGGAGTTGAGTGTGTCTAATTGGCTGAGAACCAGTGATTGGTAGAGAGTCAAGTGCTTGGTGTTTTCTCTTCTGCTTGGTGGTTCGAAAGAACATTTTTCATTTGCATTGGGAAGACTCATTGGTTTGCTTTTTGTTTTTACTTTCATTGAAAGTGTTGGTTGGGTTGTTTTGTTTGTTTCTTTAGGATTTGATTTTCTTTTCTCATTAATTAGAGTTCTTCTTGGAAAGTGAACAAAAAGTTTTGTTTCAAGTTTTTGTTTTTATCATCTTGAAAACATTGCAAAATCAAATTTTAAAGTTTATTGAAGTATTGGAAAAAGACATTTAGAGATTGTTCATTGATAAATGATTCTTTGCATTGACATTTGAAAGGAAATTGAGCATTGCATTTGCATTATAGTGTTGAGTTGATTCAGAAAATTGTCTCTCTCTCTCCCATAACCAGGATTCATGGAATGAAAAGAATTATATTTCATCATTATCCTTGCATTATTTGGGTCAGAGTCATACATCATGAGTTTCACTTCCGTTACCTTTGAGTAAACAACAACTTTTAAAAACATTGTGTAATCTTAAAATTGATCTAGTAACTTTTTCTAGGGCTCTTTTACACCAACATATTAGCTAGGCTAGTGCTTTGGAGTAGGAAGAGAGACACACTCTCCAAAAGCTCAAAAACACACAATAGCACCTTGAGTTAGGGAGTGTTGAATTCCATTTGCAACATATTGTCCTGGGACGCCCTTCTAACACAAGGGTCAAGCACTAGGTCGCATTGGTGTTGGCAGAGTTACTAACCCTGCTTTGTTGACATCGGTGTAGAGACTGCACGTATTACGGGGATCACTCTGAGGTATACCCACAATTATGAGTGGAAGCCTTTGAGTTGGTTTCGGGCTAGATACCCTGCCCTTGCGTGTGGATCGGACTGACGACTATTCCCCCGGGCTGTACTTTTGTTTGTGGTGACCTTAGTGGCCTATCTCTCTAGGTTCTTACCCAAGGTGACTGTGGAGGGGAAATTCTTCACGGTACCTGGAATCGATGTTGATCAAACTCACTCGGGCTCCTTGGAGGGTATACCCACGATTATGTGTGGGAGCTTGTACCAAGGCGTAATTCTGTTAAGCAGGTCGCCAACGTAACTTTTCCACCTTAGCCCCGCCCCTTCTCGTCTCATTGTTACGACGTTGGATTTCATCACCAACTAGTGGCTTCGAAATTAGAAGGTATGGTTTGCTTGGTGATTGCTTCCTAGATTTTGTTTACTAGTGAGTGTTGTTTTTTTCTCGAAGTTGACCTTAGGAATTTTCTCACAGAACTTGTCACTTGTTTACAATTGCTCCCTCGCGGCGTTCTCGTAGAATGCAAGGATTATTCCAGAACATCTGGACGATCCTCAACCTACTGGTACACCTGAGGGTTCACCCCATCAGACTGAAGTCCCTGTGGTTACTTCACCACAAGGGGAAACCAGTGACATTCCAGTTGTCACCACACCACTTCCACAAGTCGAATGAAATGTGTCTCTAGAAGAATTTTGAGTTACCAACACTATAGAGGACTATCGCGTTCGTCGTGGTGAACGACCTGTTGGACAAATAAATCCTTCTGAAGAAACCATTGTTACATCTTCTGAATCGACTGTTGGGCCTTCTCACGGTGTAGTAGGCCAAGATCCTTTTTGGTCGGGTAATCTCCGTCGAGTTCTTTTTGGTACAGAATCACCCCCTGTCTACGCAATCAACCCTCCCATGACTTCTGAGACAGAAACTACACCAGAGACTACTACATACCTCTTTGTTCTTCCTCCTGAGATGGCCCATCTTGCTAATACTACGAGTGTCCAAACTGAGGTTACTGTAGCTACTCTAGCTCCTATCAATACCCAGCGAATTCCTGATGTCATCCCGACGTTATCGCCCGGTTACCACGCGCTAAATGCGTTATTGAATTCTGCCAATCCAACACCTCTGCAAACCCCAGCCGGTTCTCTAGGTGGTCCTCCTTTTCCTGGGCATCCTATTCCCGGTTTCATTCCGACACTCCCTCCATTTCCTCCTAGCAATCCTAATCCTAGTGGTATTATTCCGACTGTTGCACCCAACTTGCAGCTTCCCGTGGGTGGATAGGGTGGTACGGTTCCTTTTCCTTTTCCTTTTCCCGGACACATCGCAGTTACTACACAACCTACGGTTGGTACACAAATTCCGGGTGGAACTATACCTACTGTAGGGGGACCAACTTCACCTTTTGGACAAAACAGACCTCCTGACTTGGCCCAGTATTGGAATCAACTTCTACGAAACTTTCCTCAAAATGCTGGGGGGCAGCAAACTATCCCTACTATAGTTCAACCTTATCCGGGAGTAACTAATCCTATTTGGGGTTCGGGTTAGACCACTCAACCTCAGGTCCCTACTCAAACTCAAGGTCACAATCCTTGGGGTTATTATCCTATCCAGCCACCACCGAATCAGCCAGGGTCTTCCCTCTACGAGCAGTCTGCTTATGGTCCTACTGGTTTACCGACAGGGCTTCCACCCCAAAGTCACCAGTACCCACAAGTGAATCGGCAGTTGCCTTTTCTTGCTACCCTGGACTTGTCGGATTTGTCTAGGATTCTAAATGATCCTATTCGTCACTCTCCCCAATGGCATGTTATCCCCGCTAAGCTTCCATCGGATATTACGAAATTCGATGGCAAGGCGGGAGAGGACCCAAATAATCATGTCATGACTTTTCATTTATGGTGTTCGTCCAACTCGCTGATGGACGACTCCATTCGTCTACGTATTTTTCAACGAACCCTTACCGGTTCGGCTGCGAAGTGGTATATTGAATTGCCATGAGGTTTCTTTTCCAATTTCAACACCCTAGCTATGGCTTTTCTCACACACTACCAGTTACCGATCTGTTACGATACTGGGACGGAGATTTTAACTTCGCTTGGTCAATGGTGACAAGGCTTAATTCATCAACGCGCATAAAGGAAAAGAGAGAACAACTTCTCTAGCAACAAGACAAGGGTAGACAAGTAAGAAACAAGCAACCCTCATTGCTAATAGAGTGGTGGATATGGAGAAGCAAATGGAAGCCATGTGCTTCCATATCCTTAATGGTTTATATTTTGGGAACCAAAATAATACAAATATGGAGGTTCGATCTGAATTGGATCCTCACCAAACCTCTTGTAAATTTGTAATGAGCATGTAATTGTTTTTTTTTTTTTTGGCAAAGTTGAGAAAATGTCCAAAATTTTCTTGGAAGTGGAAATGAACCATTGTGATGGTTGGCCTTCCAAGGTATCTCATTAAAAATCAAGGTTGTAATGAAGGAAATAAGAGGGGAGATGCAGGAGAACCTGGGAAGCTCGCAAAGGTGAGAGCTCAAAGAGTGTAGCCTGCTTGAAGATCAGTGGATAAAGGAGTCAAGGAGCCTATCCATGATGAGCAAAGGCATCCTTGAGCCATGGCCATATGTTTTTTTTTAGTGAGCAACAATGCACGATATTTTTGAGTATGCATAGAACCTTTGTAAGGAATTTCCTGAGAAAAATAAATCTCTATTGTTTATAATGTGTGGTTGCCTAATTGTTGTGTATATGGTGTGTTTTATTGCTTGAATTTTATATTCCAATTAGTAGATGAAAATTTCACTAGGTCATTACCACTAACCAAAGTCCTTCCATTGGTCTTGTTACTATTTGTGGGTGTTAATAATTACCTACAAAACTAAATTGTTCAAGAGTGCTTAAGCTACTTAGAATGGAATTGAATCATTTTGTTTGTGTGAGTTAGTTAACCATTTCCTGCCATTTTAGCAATGGTGACCCCTATGTAATATGATATCAATGTGATACATGTAAGTTTTGAAATTGTGAAGTAAAGCAATGCATATAGATTCTAAAGAAAAAACAGAAAGTAATCAATGGCTCATACACATAGTACACAAAGATTGACATTGGAAACCCTTAACCGGGAGAAAACCAGCCTTCCTTGGTGTCGCACCTCTCAACTCTTCGTTGTATTAATTTCACCATTCGCAATACAATATACACAATATTTTAGGTATCCCGTAGCTACCAAAACCATAACCCATTAATTTGGGATTAATTTAGAAAACTGCTAAAAATAACAAAACCGTTAAAAATAGCAAAAAACGTTAAAGTAGCAAAAAATGCCCAAAAACATATTATGGGGCGTTGCCCTGAAGCCTAAATCAGTTGTCAAATTTGACGTTCCCCCACACACACATGAAAATAATATAACACCTACTCAACATTCTCTCACTTGTTGTTTTGTTTTCATATAGGGAGTCACTAGATTACATAGTCAACAATCCAGGGAAGCAATGCCCATTGTTTCTCTACACCAAGAGAACTTCTCGGTACTCATGGAATTTTTCAATGAATATGTAACATTCTTCAAAGTTTCAACCTTCTCCAGCAACACCTTCTTGTCTTCAACCATATCTCTCACAAAATGATATTGAACATCAATATGCTTTGTCTTTGAATGAAAAGTTGGGTTCTTTTCCAGGAAGATTTCACTTTGATTGTCACAATGTAACATTATTTCTTGTTGCACCAACCTAATACCTTAACACAATATTTGTAACCATATTACTTCCTTGCTTGCATGAGTGGCTTCCATGTATTCAACTTTTGTATTTGAGAGTGCCATTGTAGCCTGCATTTTACTCATCCAACTGATTGCCCAGTCTGTATCAACAAACCCATGTATATACAACACATTTTCCAACCATGGTCTTCCTTGGTAGTACAATCCATAGCTAGAAGTTCCATGCAAATACCTGAAAACCCTTTTTACTATTGTCCAATGTTCATTCCCTAGTTTTGACATATAACTGCTCAAAAATCCCACTACATGTGAAATCCCAATACAGACCATTGCATACATAAAAATGCCAACTTCACTAGCATAAGGAACATGGGACATGTCCTCTTCCTCATCTTGTGTCTTGGGACACTAATCTGCAAATAAATTTACACCTACAGTGATAGGAACCTTGACTGGTTTACTTTCCTGCATATTAAACCTTTTTAATATCGTCTCAACATATTTTCTCTTATTCAACTAGAGTTTCATGTTTGCACGATCTCTTTTCATCTTCATTCCCAAAATTAAGTTAGCATCCCCGATATCCTTCATGTCAAATTTAGAGGATAGTTGTGACTTCAACTCCTTGATTACATCCATGTTTTTTCCTACCAACAACATGTCATCAACATACAACACTAGATAAATAAAGCGATTACCAACCTGCTTGGAATATACACAATGATCAATTTTTCTTCTCACAAATCCCAATCTAAGAATGTATGTGTCAAAATTTTGGTACCACATCCTAGGTGATTGTTTCAAACCATATAGCAACTTCTTTATCTTGCAAACTAGCTCTTTCTTTCCCTTCACTGCAAAGCCTTATGGTTGCTTCATGTATATTTATTCTTCCAAATCCCCATGTAGGAATGATTTCTTCACATCCATCGAGTTTTGTATTTCTCCAATTTACCTTGTGCATTCAACTTCTTCTTAAACACCCATTTGTTGTCAATGTCCTTTCTTCTAGTTGGAAACTCAAATAGATCCCATGCCTCATTCTTATACAAGACATCCATCTCTTCAACAATGGACTTCTTCCAGAGTTTACTATCCTCTAAATTCATTGATTCTCGATCTCATCAATGCTGCTTCTGAGAATTTGGAACAATTAGAGGATCCCAAGAATGAGATGGTTTACTCTGAACAGCAAAGAGCAATTGACCAGATCCTACAACAAGTTTCTCGCCAAGATTTACGAAGAGCTATAGGAACTTTGAATAGTCATTTGAATACTGAGTTACATTTACGTAACTCAGTATTAAAACGACTATACATTTACGTTCTGGGATCATCATCAATAATAGATGCAACAAAATTGGCACAAAAATCAGATGGACTACACCTTTCTGGTTGTCATATTTCCCTCATTGATCTCCTCAATACTAGAGTATGATATTCTTCTTCTTCTTATTCATCTTCTTTCGTTGGTTCATATTTTGCATCATCCAAATCAAACTCTATTTTATCAGGTTCTTCTTTCCTTGGTAGGAATTCTTGTTTGGGAACATCTTTAACCTCTCTAAAAACAACATCCCAACTATAAATAGACTTCTTAGTTTCTGGGTTCCAAAGATTATAACCTTTCATGCCATCTTAATAACCAATAAAGATACACTTTTCAGCTTTATTATCCAGCGTACTCCTAGTTTCATTTAGAACATGTACAAAATCATCACAACCAAACACTTTGAGATGTTCAAGAGAGGGTTTCTTACTAGTCCACACCTCATGCGGAGTTTTTTCCATCAACACTGACAAGGATGATTTATTTACCAGGTAACATGCAATACCGATTGCCTCTACCCAGAATTCTTGACCTAACCCAGCACCATTGAGCATGCTTATTGTGTTTTCCATCAACGTCGTGTTCATCCTTTCTGAAACCCCATTTTGTTGAGGTGTGTATGGAGTATACTTCTACCTTGCTATATTTCACTTCTTACAGAACTCTTTGAATTAATCCCCACATAAGTATCCACCATTATTTGTCCTTAACACCTTTATTTTCTTCTCTGTTTGATTTTCTACCAGAGTCTTAAAATCTTTAAATTTATCAAATACCTTAGATTTCTTCCAGAGAAAATAAATACATGTATTCCTTGAGAAATAATCTATGAATGAAACATAATACATAGATTTACCTAGTGAGGGAACAGGAATAGGTCCAAACACATCACTATGTATCAACTCTAAGATCCCCTAGATCCCCTTTGCTCTTGTAGCACCAGATGGGAATCTTACTCGATTTTGTTTACCATATATGCAATGTTCACAGAAATCAAAATCCAGGGTGAAATTAGACATACCTTCAACCATACCTTTACCGTGTAGTGTTTGAAGGACCTTTTCTCCAATAAGTCCTAGTCTTTGATGTCATAGCATGGTATTCTTTCTAGGGACATTATGGATCTTGTCTTTTTATTTCTCTGCTCAGGGACAACGAAAATGTTACACCCACCAGTATAAGTTCTTCCCAACAAATTGTACAGATTTCCGCATCGAACTCCCCTCATCAACACCACTTCTCCTTGTGCCATCTTACAAGTTTCCTTTTCCAATACAATATCTGCATCATCCAACTTACTTACAGAAATTAGGCTCTTGGCTAGATCTGGAATGTGTAGAACTCCAAGGATATTTCTAATTCATCCATATTTTTGGAACAACTTAACCCTTCCACTTCCCATGATTTTTGTTGTTGAGTCATCTCCTAGGAAGACATCACCACCATCGTATTTTTCATATTCATTGAACCAATCCCGATGAGGATTCATATGAAATGATGCACCTGAGTCGATCAACCATACATCACGATCTGCATGTGTACCTGTAGATGTTAGGTAAACATCACAACCTTCTTCTATGGAGGTTTTCCCCTCTGTAGAAAAGGCATCATCAGATCCATTTGCTTTATTAACTTTCTTAGACCTGCAATCTTTCTTATAATGCCCATATTTACCATGTTTCCAGCATTTCCTCAAATATTTTCTTGGGGATTTAGATATATGTTTAGATTTAGATCTCCCCCTTAAAGACATATTTGTATCACATCTTTGGGACGACCTCTTACAAATAAACCATATGTGCTATGACTATCCATGCTTTTTCGGCCTCATCTCTTCTAATAACAAGGATGAAACCACATCTTCATACTTCAATGCAGATTTAGTACTACCAATTGCTACAACCATATTATCCCAAGAGTTTGGCAAAGAACATAACAAAATAATAGACTTATCTTCTTCTACAAGCATAATAATAACATATCCAAGTTGACTTACCAGAGTATTGAAGGCATTTAGATGCTCTATCACAGAATCTCTATCTTCCATCCTAAGATGATACAACTTCTTTCCAAGAAACAACATGTTTACCGGGGACTTTGACTGATACAAATTCCCCAACTTTCCCCATATTTCCTTGGTTGTAGATTCTCTCGACACATTCAATAACACTGAATCATCCAGGAAAAGTTGAATTGTACTCCTTGATCTTCTATCGAGCTTCTCCCAAACTTCTTGCAACATACCAGTAGATTTAGTACTATTAGTTTGTGTACTAGTAGTTTTTGTACCATTGGTTTTTGTACCTATATGGTGTGTACCATTAGGTCATGTACTAGGATCCACAGTGATCCATTTCTCTTTGTCTATGAGAAGGTCATCCATCTTGATCTTCAATAGTTCAAAGTTTTTACCATTGAATTTCTCAATCTTGATTCTAGAATTGCTCGCCATTCTCTTTCAACACGTGAATCACCACTAAAAATCTCCCACTGAACCCAGGTTTATCACGGACCCGAGATAAACTTGATATATCAAGACCAAGCTAAACCCTCAGCAACAAAGGCATCCCCCTAAAGCCAAAAATGTGCTTTGATACCATGTGTAAATTTTAAACCTGTGAAGTAAAGCAATGCATACAAATTCTAAAGAAAAACGAAAAGTAATCAATGGCTCATACACATATTACACAGAGATTTACGTTGGAAACCCTTAACCGGGAGAAAACTAGCCTTCCTTGGTGCCACACCTATCAACTCTTCATTGTATTATTTTCACCATTCGCAATACAATATATACAATATTTTAGGTATCTTGCAGCTACCAAAACCCTAATCCCTTAATTTGGGATTAATTTAGAAAATTGTTAAAGATAGAAAAATCGTTAAAAATAGCAAAAAACTTTAGAATAGAAAAAACTACCCAAAAAAAAAAAGTGCTTCCCCACGCCCCCACACACATGCAAAGAATATAACACCTACCCAACAACACCTCCTAGTAAAAAAATAGTTAGACACCTAATATGATATCTTACTTTATTCATCATACATAAATCATTGCACTCGAGGAGAAGTCAAATCATTGTGTTGAGGGGCCAAGTCTATCTACTAGGCATAAGTATTTAATTTGAAAAAGTATAATTCAAATTTGAGTGATGGAGACACTATGATGTAGAGTTGTATTCTGAATGTTTTGGGCTTGTTAGCACAGCCCATCGTCCGGAGACAAGTTCTCAAGGTTAAAATGGTGGCAACGCTTAACATAAATAGTGATAAAACCAAAGCTTCATTTTAAACTCATGTATCAGCTTGATTTGGATGGTTTTAAATTCTATTTAAGTTAGGGATACCTTTTGTTTTTAATGTGGTCTATGACAGGGCACCAGCTCTTTCTTAATCTCCAGCAATCATCTTCATTCAAATTTGTGGGATGCTTTTCAATTTCCACGGCCTCTCTATTTTTCCCTTTAGTGTAATGATCAATTTTTGCAATTTTTTCAAGGATTATTTGATGCTTGGAGTCATTAGAGTGTTTTGTGAGAGCAGATTTATTTGTGACACCTCGTGTTCTTTAAACCTCATTTGAAAAGTCTTTTCAGTTTCACCGATATAAACTTTACCACAATGGCAAGCGACCGAGTGACCCTGTGCTTGTTTCGTGTAATCATTACTTTTAAAATCCTTACGAAGGTGTTCAAGATCATGATCAACGTTGCTCATTGTTCGAGATTTGGTCTAGTAAGTAAGGTGTTTATAACACTCATCTTCTGAGTAAGGTGGTGGTGAGAATTAGCTTGTAGGTATTTGTCGATGTGAGTTTTTTTCCTATAAATTTGATAACAGAAGAATTTATCAGTGTTTTTAGAGAAGAGAATGTTTGGAAATGGAAGTTTTATGTCATTCTCTATTTCCATAATAAACTTAATAAAATTAGATTTGCTATTCATATGCCTTAAGAAAATGTTTGGCTTTCTCTTCCATGGGTCCAAATGAAATAGGTACCATCCACATATTTGATTCAGTTTATGAGGTGCAGTGTTGGTAGCTCTTTCTTCAAAATCCTCCATGTAAAGGTTTGCAATGATTGGCGAAAGAGGGGAACCCATAGCAACGCCATGAGTTTTCTCATAGCCTTCATTGTGAATTTTTGGTTCTTTGCAAGGTTGTAAGAGGGAGATCCTATTAGGTCTAAGAGGATAGCCTTCATTGTGAATTTTTGGTGAACCATAGATGCATGGGATGGTAGCAACATTTGATACGCTCATGCATGCATTAGGTTTTGGTGTGCATTCTAGGGTTTCAAACTTCTTGGTAAGTTTATCGGTGTCTTATTTATGAGATCATTGTACTCTCATCCGCAAGCAGGCATTTATTCTATTCCACATGTCTCTTCTCACACCATTAGCTAATTCCATCTGCATGCACAAACAAATCCGTGAGAGGTTATCCCCGTTTTTTCTTTCTTTTTTAATTTCTTTTATGAGTAATGATAAGCTGGTCATTCTGAATATTTCATTGTTTCTTTCATGGTTCAGATCATGCTTGATGGAGACACATAACGGAATTACGCGCCAATCCCTACACCGCTTTTAAAACGCCATTTTTGCCAAGCCCTGAGAGAGTTTAATCTGTGATTTTTCAAACAAACGGATACTTCCATACAGGGATAATGTGGTTTTATTAGTGCTTTCACAGGTATTCATTTTGAGTGATGGAGACACTGTGATGTAGAGTTTTGTTCTCAATTTTTTAGGCTGGTTAGCTCAGCCCATCTTCACCACACAAGTTCTCAAGGTTAAAATGGTGGCAACGCTTAACATAAATAGTGATAAAATCAAAGCTTCATTTTAACCTCATATTTGGATGGTTTTAAATATTATTTAATTTAGGGCTACCTTTTGTTTTTAATGTTGTCTATGACAAGGCACCAACTCTTGCTTAATCTCCAACCATCATCTCTATTCCTTTTCAATTTTCACGACCTCTCTAATTTTCCTTTTAGTGTAATGATCAATTTTTGCAATGATGTTGGTTTTTTCAAGGCATATTTTATGTTTGGAGTAATTAGAGTGTTATGTTATTCAAACATGATTTAAAAAGTCCTACTAGTTTCACTCATATAAACTTTTCCACAATCACAAGGGACCAAGTAAACACCTTTAGCTTTTTTCAGATCTATTAGGTCTTTAGCATGGTCATGAATTTTCCTTAAGGTGTTGAGAAAAGAGAATGCAACTCTAATTTTCTTCTTATTTAGTATTTTGGCCATTTTATTAGTGCCTTGAATGTATGGAAGTGTGATAGTTTTGGATATGTCATCATTTGTTTGATTTTTCTTCATGTGCTTGATGGCCCTCTCTACATGTTTATTTATATAACCATTACTTTTAAAAACCTTATGAAGGTGTTCAAGTTCATGATCATGATCAATGTGTTCATCGTTTGAGAGATTTGTTTGACTCTAGTAACTAAGGTGTTTATAACACCAATCTTCTAAGTAGGATGGTGGTGAGAATTAGCTTGTAGATACATGTACTAGCTATGAGAGGCCATGGAAATTGAAAAGAACCCCGTAAATTTGAATAAAGATGATGGTTGGAGATTAAGAAAGAGTTGGTGCCCCATCATAGACCGCATTAAAAACAAAAGGTAGCCCTAACTTAAATAGCATTTAAAACCATCCAAATCAAGCCAACACATGAGTTTAAAACAAAGCTTTTGTTTTATCATTATTCATGTTAAGCGTTGCCACCATTTTAAACTTGAGAACTTGTCTCCTGAAGATGGGTTGAGGGTTAAGCTAACAAGCCCGAAACATTGAGAATAAAACTCCACATCATAGTGTCTACATCGCTAGTAAAAGTATAATTCAACTTAAATCCCATCACATATTGGCATACACAAGGCATGAAGTCGATGTGCATCAAATTACGATAAATTGTTATGTGTAGAGTTGGCTTGATCCTCATCTACTTGGCCATTGTCTATATCCACACGATGACTTCTTTAACCTCTAAATTTTTACCCCTCAAATTATATTTCTTCTTGGCAATATGTTGTATCAGTGGTACAGAATCAAAGTGCTTCATATGGTTTTCATTTTGATTCATGTTTACAGCCTAACTTTCATTTATTTGATTTGCTAAGTCAATGTATTGGTCGATGTGTTGTAGAATAGCATGCTATAGCCAAATGTCCTCAATGCTCAGATTGTTATGTGTTGCATACAACAAAGTCCCATTTTCTATATAATCAAATGATTGGTCAATTCTCTTGACATGTAGGTTTCTATTTGAGTGAGATGAACTATTTAAATGTATTCAATTAAAACTCCCTTTAGTCCTAGGAAATTTGGCATTTTACCCASAGTGTTTCCCATCCATTGACACACTCGAATTGATGCTAATACTCTTAATTCAAAGTGTGTAAACAAAGTCCTAATTAATTTGTGAGTGCATTCAAATTTTTGGTCAAATTACAATTTTTCGTTGTTGAAATTTCATTTTTGAATGCATAAATGTAAAACCCCTATTGCACCTAGATTGTTTAATCTCAACAACTGATATCTACAATTTGAATAATTGTTCTTAATTTTTGGCAAAAAATTTGGGCAAAAATGTGACCAAAATAGGTTCAAATATTAGCATGTTTAGACTACATTTAATCCATTGACAATGACCTCCATCAAAAAAAAAATCATATATTCTTAGTGGAGATTCAGGAAAGCATCGAGATTTGAAACTGGAGCAGGGTTTGTGGACCAAAATTGAGTTGAGAATTGAAATATTTAAATTTATTATCCTTCTTTCGTATTTTGTTCTTGTGGGATTGGAAACTGGGATTTGAGGCTACCCATAATGTCTTTCTAATGGACGGGAGGAATATGAGTTTACAAGGGGCAATAGGTGTGGGAGGGATTATCCATGATCCCTAAGGAAAAATGATAGCTACTTAAGCTTGGGGTCTTGGTCAAGCTTCGAACAATCAAGTTGATACATCTGCACTCTTGTGTGGCATCCTTTTAGACAAAGAATATGATTCAAGGCATTGATAGTCGTAAGGGATTCCATGGTGGCTATCAAATCAACGCTAGGAAAAACTTCACCACTAGCAAGTAAACTATGAGTTATCATTTCCCAAATCAAAAAGGAGGCAAGCTCTTTCTCAAAATATTCATATTATCATGTGAAGTGAGATTTGAACCCTGTAGTGGATCTTTGGGCTAATAAATCCATTGAACTAAGTATGGGCATCTATATGGAAAATAGGGAGCATTTCAATTGTGTGATCCCCTAATGTTTGAAATGGTTTGGCATTTCAATTAACATTAAACTATCCCATTAACCAACACATATCACATCAACTCATTCACATCAGGATGGGAGTATTGAGGACACCCCTAAGCATTCACATCATGTGATCAATTAACATCACTCTAATTCTTGAATGCCTTGGATTGAAACATTCTCAGGCTTGTGGAATAATTGGGTGTTTAGGAACTAAAATTGGGTGTAATTGCACTCTAAAATCGAAGGTGGCCAACCCCCTAGTAAGTTTCAACTCCACTCCTAGGCTACCTATAAGTTCTAGTTATAAAATTTTGACTTGGGGAATTCTTCACAAGAAAGTGGAAAAATTTATGGTGGAGAAGTCTATTGCTCACTTCGTAGAAATTTTTCTTTGAATCACAAGTTTCATTTTTTTTAATGTTTGGTTCTCTTACTTTGTTTGTGCATTCCTAGGATTTCGTTCATCGTGGCACATTGTGGGGAAAACTTGGGCACTAGTTTTTATTTTATATTCAAGTCTCAAAGAGAGTGGAAGGTTGGTGCCTTCTCTTTTTTGTTGGGAAAATACCTCCTCTTTGGCCCCGTCGTATCTTTTATGGCTTGGATAGAAGAGATATCTCTCGTGGAGAACAAAGACATTCTAGAATTCAAGAGAATTATGAGAAGGTGTGAAGAAATCATTTAGTCTAATAGGATCTTGTTGTTCTCAGTGACAACAAAAGTGCATGAAAACAAGCCCCATTGTGTCTCTTAGCATGAAAACATCATGATTTTATTGGTTCAAAAGAAGCAAAGGATTGGAATTTTAGAAGTTGAATGAAATATGTTGTAGAATATGGCTTTAAATATTTACAAGAACTATTTATCCTTAGCATCAAACATCAAGTTATCGAACAATTCTACCCAAGCCAATCTTAGAGAAGAATAAACAGTTCATCAATTGAAGAAACCAATGGAAATTGAATTGCAAAACTCTCCTCTCTCAAATGTTGGCTAGGAGGAAGAAAATAGTAAACATGTCTCACATTGTTAACTACTATGTTTTTCAGTGTTATTAGGATTCTAGGTGTTTTGTCAAATAGGTTACTTGCAGGAAAACTTGGAATGTATATCATATAATCTGTTGTAAACTTCTTTTTGTAGACGTAGAAAACTATTTACTTTGTTTTGAGAATCACTATAAAGTCGTATGCAAATGTTGTTAGTTCAGATACAACTCTTTATTATGATATAATAAAATATTTTATGTTCTAATTAAAAAAAGGAAGATGAATTTATAAGCTCAAACGGAAGCTCTCAAAAGAGTAATTAGGTTTAATGTACATGTCATAATACCTCTACCCAATTGAGAGAAAGGAGAAATAGAGAGAACCTTGCAGACTTTGGTATTCGTATTATGAAGCACTAGAGGGATTTTAGAGATACACTCAAGTCTCTTTAACACTATGGATTATAATAATAATAATAAGGTTCCTTTGTAGGTCACTTTGTCTATGATTACATCAAAGATTCCAAGTTCATTAATTATCATGAGATCAATGTCAATACTTTATACTATTTGAAGAACTTCATCAACGTTAAGCCTGGTCAACACTTTCTTATTTAAAAATTAGATCTTTAAAACTTATTTAAACCAAAAAAACTACATATCTTAATTCCATAAAAAACATCACATTATTGGGATATTTAGACACTTACAAATTAGTTAAGATCAACATGGTATAATGTTTCTTTAGGTAAAAGTGTATTTCTTTAGTATGCATTCGTAGCTATGTAATTTGACCGTCACGATATGTTAAATACATAAAATGATCTGATGGATCATATTCTCCTCAATACTAACTACTATATTGATATATGGCTTAGCACCCAATTGGTCCATGATTTCTATTTAAAGAGCATGGAGGGTCATTTATTGAATATCGATTGTGAGAAACTTTTATGTAAAATATTTTTCTTTTGTAGTAATATGTCTCCTTTAGTGGTTGCGATGGTTGGGGTTGTGGATTGTTTCCCACTTTGAAAGTTTTAACCATGCAATGCACTAGTGTACTAATTTTGATCTAGTTGTGTGGGAGGTTGCTTAAGGTGCTCTTCCCTTGTGGAAATACCATGTTTTTTCAAACATGGTAGTAGAGCCAATTTGAAAACTCACTCTCATTGTTGATTGATATCCTAAAATTGTGTCGTTGTTGTAGAAAAATATTTCTAAGTTCTATTATTTTTATCCATCTATGGGCTAAGTGGATTATTCTATTACGTATGGAACCCTTCTTTTAGTTGTAAATGTTTTTCGTTTCACTCAAAACGGTTTATGTTTGTCCAAGATATGGTCATTTTTGTCATATTTGGAGGTGTAAAGTTTGATTATGCCCTTTTTTTTAATTACATAGTTAATATTTTGGTTTTTATGTTTAAAGTTCCAGTTTGCTACTCTTTTTGGTATGTGTATGATATTTTCCATGTGCTCTGTGTAATATCAACAAAGTAGAAACAAAGTAGAAAGTGTTTCCTTTTCTGTGTATGCTCTGCTTTGTGTTTTATGTGAGCTCAGCGGATTAGAAACGGAGAGAAAACTTGCATTTTCCAAACAAACTGACTGAGATCTAACCCCACTATTATTAAGTTTTGAAGAAAAAAATGAAAACTTTGTTTGTTTTTGTGTGTGGCCAAGTTGAAGTTTTTTGCAAACAAAAACAAGGGTTTTGGGGGTAAGCAAAAACTTTGGGGCAAAAAAAACCCTCCT
>ML781978.1:61784-73163 GCA_009831015.1 Picea engelmannii | reverse complement strand
ATTTAACAAAAAGGCTGATAGGTTGGTGTTACATCTTTTGAAACCAAATGCTAAAAGGTGAAACATGTAAGGTTATTAAGTCAATGCCCTTTTTTAAGTTGGATTCTTATCTTCAAGTATGATGTTACTTGTACTCCCTATGAAACAAATTTTAAGTTTTTTTTTTTTTTGTTTTGTTTGTTTAAAAAAGGTATTAAATTATTTTCTATGTAAAAGAAATTTAAAATAAAAAAAATTGTTTGTAGCAACGAAGTGAGGATCATTTCATATCATTGCAAATAAAGAGTTATTACTCTTACACCGTGTTAATGTTTAATTATTACGAATAAAATACAAAGTGGTGTAATATATTATTGATATATGGATATAGTAGTTTGTAAGCGTTAATAGCTCCTTTTACAACTTATTTGCGTTAACATTCCATGGATAATAATTGGTACGCATGTGGCTACTATTACCATTGTTGGGCACACATTAATACACTTATGTGTATTGATCTTCATGTTGAATTTCATATTCAAAGCAATGAACATTACATTAATTGTAAAATTTGTTTAAGAGGTTTTTCCAAATTCTTGAAAGAGTCACTTAAAGGAACTCGGCACACAGTTGAATTTTAGTACAACATACTATCAACACTCTAATGGGAAGACTGAAAGGGTAAACTAAGCAATCAATGGCATGCTCTCCATATATGTGATGGACATACCATTTGAGTGGGCAGATTATTTCCACTTGGTGGAGTTTGCATACAACAATGGGCATTATGAATCCTCGTGAATCAGGCCATTTTAAGATCTATATGGTAAAATATGCAACACTCCAGTAAGTTGGGATAATACCATGAATATAATTACACTTGGGTCAGAATTGTTCAAGGAAATGGAAGGACAAGTTGCTAAAATTAAGCAAAATATGAAAACAACTTAGGATAGATAGAAAAGCTAAGTAGATAGGAAAAAAGTTCATAGGGAATTTAATGTTGGAGATCATTTTTTCCTCAAGGTAAAACCAAAGAAGAGTTCCTTAAAACTTGGGAGTTGTGCAATGGTTTTCCTTGACTATTAGAACTTCGAGGAATTGCACCACTATCTAATAATATTTCCAGCCCCTACTATGTCATGTAACGTTCATGTTTGGTACATTGGCTAAATGAAGGAATCGCAGGAGTTGTAGAAGCAAAAGAAATTGTTGATGCTAAGGTTGAAATAGGCTCTGGTTATTTCATAGCCTTACTTGGAGGTGGTATCTTCATTGAATACCTATGGTTGGATGATGAATAGATCCTATATATTCGGTTTCCATGTGAACTCCACTTTGTATTGATAAGTAACTTCTTCTTCTTTAGCATGATGTATAAATGGTCTAATATAAAAAAAAAAAAATATGAAACACTGGAACTTTGTATTTGTAGTTAGCAAAGACTATTCTAAGAGAAAATGTACATAAATGATACATATCGTTGTATAAAACTCTGTTTAAGGCTACTAGAAATCTCTAACTATGTTGTAGATCGAACTTTAGTTGTTGATGAATGCATTGCATTAAATCTATTGGATTACTAGCATAAGGTATTTTAGATAGTTATAAGTAACAAGTCACTATTATCTATATTGAATCTTTCTATCTCAAATGGATTTGTTTCTCTCCAACTATAAATGAGGAAAATTTTGAAGTAAAAGATAATAATATCTCATCATGTTGTATTTATGCATTTTGTCATTTACATCGAGTCTGTAATGAAATGAGTAAGAAAATACAATCTCCCAAAATCTTTTCATCATTTTTAGTTTTTATCATCTTCATAGATCTAGGTATAGAATTTATAGACAATCAACTAAGAAGTAGTGATAGAAAAGTTTACTTTATATTTGTAACTAAAACTATACATGATTCTCATAAGTAGGATAGGATCTAGGATCTATTAGGTGTGTGACAATCTCACTTTAAATTTTAGTGTTAAAATTTAAGTTAATGGTTAATGTTGATATTTACTTTTACTTTTATTTCACTAATATTAATATTTACCTTTACCTTTTATATTTTAATAATCAATATAAAAAGACTCTTCTCAAGAATAAATAAAGTGTAAAAGCCTTTTATTTTTTCACAAAGTTCCATTTCGAATACCAAGAGTATGCAGGTATTAATAAACTATAATAGCCTTTTATTTTTTCCCAAGAAAAATTGACTCGAATTTATAAAAGGTATAAACTCATTTACAATGATTCTGAAACCCATTGTGGAAGCTGGTTCAGTTCAATAACCAGGATCGGAAAAAAAGTTACAAGTAACAACAATCTGCCCAGGGCCGTCAAAGAAAGAAAAACGTATCCCAATTACCACCGGCAAGCTCAAAACAATTCAAAGAAATCACCTCCAAGCGCTGATAAAAGAAACGGGATAACATATCCCTACAGCAAGAAACATCAGACCGCCCTCGCCACTCTATCAATCAGAGATGGAGCTAAATACCAAGGCCCTCTGCGATCAACCACAGCCAAAAGAACTAATCTTTAAGATTCGAAAAGATTGAAGGTAGAGATCGGGCTCTCCTGACCTCTCTCGCAGTGGTAGATCGAAAGTCTGTCAGCCACTTCGTTTAGAGCTCTCTTGGAGAGAGCATCAGCCTCAGAATTGTGCGTTCTGGGGAGATGACGGAAGGAGATATTAGAGAATAAAGTAGCCAGCTGCTAATTTTTTTGCTTCCAGCACTCCACATGGATGGATTGGAGGTTGCATTTTCAATTAATCCAATCTACGATAACTTTTGAGTCACCTAGAATGCAGAGGCGGTTTAAGGACCAGAAAAAGGCCAACGTAAGAGTAACCCATAAGCCCAAAAGCTCGGCTTTTGTGTTAGAACCCTCACCACAATTCAGAAACCACTTTGTAGTCCTTGCCGGATGAGTTTTGAAGGTACCTCCAGCACCACAGCATAAACCAGAAGACAGAGTCGCACCATCAAAACAAGCCACCGAGAAACCAAGAGGCAAAGATAATACCATCGCTTTGGGAGGTTGTGCCTTGACGGAAGACGGCTTCCAATGAAAAGATGCCAAAATTCTAAAGAAGACCGCCTGTATGGAAGGGGAGGCATCCTCAAAAAGGACCTTGTTTCTTTCTATCCAGAGATGCCAGCTCACAATGACAGCCAGAGAAGGTGGCACCTCTTGATTAGAAAGCCAGGTAGAGAGGCACTCTGTAATAGAGGCACCCGACCAGAAGAGAGGAAGGGAGTAGTGCAACAACACACATTTCCAAAGGTCTTGAGAAAAACTACAGTGGATAAGCAAATGGTGGATGTCCTCCGAGGCACAACTGCAAAGAGCACAGAAACCAGGGCCCTGCCATCCTTTTCTACGGAGCGTCTCCCAGGTAAGGATTTTCTCATTTGCACAAAGCCAAATAAAAATTTTAAGCTTGAGAGGGAGCGGCCAAGTCCATAATCGACGGTGCCACTGCGAAGAAGCAACTAAATCGCTGGCAGGCAGGAGAGCCGCGTAGACATTCCTGGCACAGACCTTGCCGGAACCATCACCCCCGGCCCAGAAAAGAGAATCTCGCTCGACAGAAAGAGAAATACCAGCACACTTGAGAGCTGCCGTAAAGGAATCCCATTCCAAGGCCAAAGGCTCGCTGAGAGACAGGTCGCTACTCATGAGCCACTGATCCGAAAGAGGGAAGGCACTGGACTGCTTTTTCAAATGAGCCAGAGTACAAAGATTTAAAGAGAGCAAATGAGATCTGAGCTGCAAGGAGAGAATCGAAAGGTCTTCAACACCCACGATTTTATCACGACCAATTTTTATTTCTTCACCCGAACCTGGCCTCCAACAGAGCCAGTGGAGAATCACCTGAGAGGAAGAGACCAGGCCCTTCCAGAAGGGAGAAGCCCACTTCTGAAGAAGTTGGATCTTACGCAACCAAACCGGGAGAGGTAAAGCACCTAGATAATTGTCTCTGATGACTCTATGCCAAATGCTATCAATGGAGACCGCTCTCCAAAAGGAACATGCCAATAAAGCCGAGAAGGAACACGCCAATAAAGCTGAGTTGAAGATGGAGAGGTTTTTTAGACCCCATCCCCCTGTCTTTTTGGGTCTAGAGAGAGTCTTCCAATTGCAAAGATGGAAGCGTCGGTTACCTGCTAGGTCATTCCAAAGGAAATTGAAAGAGAGCCTTCAGAGCAAAGTGATGATTTTAGCGGGAATCTGTTCCAGTAGCATCCAAAAGACAGCCAAATTTTGAAGCACCGACTTGACCAGGATTAGACGTCCCCCCAGGGACAACCATTTATTGCACTAGAAACCAATTTTCCTTTCAAAGGATGCCACCATCCAGGTCCAGTCAGTAGAGGAGGAAGCTCCCGGTTTTAGCTGATACCCAAGATAACGGAAACCAGAATTTAAATCAACAAAAGAGAAGGGGAAGGAGTCTTTAAAGGGGGAGAGTTCAGCCTCAGTTAAACCCCAAAAGTGGGCAATAGACTTTGTAAAGTTGATGGACAGGCCCGAAGTTGTACAGAAGAGTTGAAGGGTGTCCATGAGCGCAAGCCATTCCGCTAAATAAGCATTGGATAGTAAAAGGATATCATCCACAAACATAAGGTGCACCATTCTGATGTGATTGGAAACCTTGATACCTGTGAAGCGGTGCTCGGAGCTGCCTTTAGAGAGGAGGAGGCTAAGGGCTTCCATAATCAAGATAAAGAGGTAGGGGGAAAGAGGACATCCCTGGCGGAGCCCCCTTTCGCTTTTAAAAAATCTAGACGCCTCCCCATTAACCAGCACTGCAAAGTTTGCACTTGTAACAGAGGACATAATCCAGGATGTGAACAGATCACCAAAACCAACCGAGAGGAGGACTAGTCTTAGAAAATCCTAGTCTATGCTCTCAAACGCCTTCTTGAGGTCAAGCTTCATGACCAAAGCCTTTTGCTTTTTTTGAATGATGCTGTGAATGCACTCATGGGCTACACCAATGGCGTCTTGGATCCTTCTTCCCTTTAAAAACCCAAGCTATTCAACAGAGAGGCTTTTTTCCAAAACCGGCTTGTTCCGATTGGAGATTACTTTAGAGATAAGCTTGTAGACTAAATTATAAAGGGAGATCAGTCTGAAATCGTTGAAGGTAGAAGGAATATTTTCTTTTGGAATTAAGACCAGGAAGGTGGAATTAAGGCTACTGGAGATTTTACCTTTGATACGAGAGTCCTCCACCATCTGTAGAATATCAGGGCCAACAAGATCAAAATAGTAGGTGAAAAATTCGACCGTCCAGCCGTCTGGCCCTGGACTCATCTCCTTTTTGAAAAGAAACAAGATATTCTTTAGCTCTTGCAAAGAGACAGGTTTGAAGAGGTCTGCGGCTTCAGACTGCGTAACCAAATTAGTGAAAAGGCTGGCTGTAGAGACTTTTGCTGGCAGGTTGTGGCCACCGCTGGATTTTAAAAGAAGCTCAAAGTATGCAGCCGCTTCCTTTTTGAGTGCCTCTTGCCCACGGATGGTCCCATTGTGTTCACTATCGATGGACCAGATTAATTTCTTGTTTCGGTTATGGCTAGCAACTCTATGGAAAAATTTAGAATTTGAATCTACCCACTTGAGCCAGGTCGCACGGCTCCGGAGCCTCCAGCATTTTTCATCATCCCGTAATATATTCGCTCTAGAATTCTCCAACTCTTTTAAAGAAGTCGCTTCCTCCAAGGATAGAGCCGCAGATGTAGATTTTAAGATGAAATGAGTGATCTCCTTCTCCAGACTATTCAGAGAGCTCTCCTCCGAAGTCTTTTTAAGTTTGTACCAAGCCTTAGAGCGCTCTTTAAGAGCTTTTAATTTCAGAACAATTCTCAGCTGAGGATTAGATTCACTCAGAAAAAATGGATCAGTCCAGACCGTATGAACCAGGGCTGAGTAATCGGCTGAGTCGGACCAGTGATGGTTAAATTTCAAAGGGAAAGGCTTGAGCCGGAAGGGAAGGTTCAAGTTGAGGAGGACGGGTGCATGGTCTGAGATGAAAGGAAGCTCGACCCAAGAGGTAGGGAAAACAGTGGAAGTGAAGAAGCTCTCGGAAATCAAGAAACGATCAAGTCGTCTGGCTATGGCCTCGGAACCCCTTCTACCGTTTCGCCAGGTAGGGACGAGTCTAGCCGGCAAGACATCAATGAGGTTCAAAGACTTAAAGAGGTCTTTGTAGAGATTAATACCTGAGCCAGACAGTGAAGCAGCTCCCCAATGTTCATCAGAAGAAAGGGTGAGGTTGAGATCGCCTCCCAGGATGAGGCTTGGGAGGGAGAGAATGCCACTTTTTGCAAGGTGTGTCCAAAAAAGAGGTTTATCCTGACAAGGGCCATAGACATTTAAGAGCGCCAGTTCCTGATTAGTAGCAAAACAACTGCCTATGCACAGAGTACCTCCGCAGGTCAAAAAGGGCTTCAGATCAAAAAGCACTGGATCCCAGGCCACCAGTAAGCCACCAAAATTGCCGATGAAATTTAATGCCACATAGACCCAAATAGCCTTTTCGTTTTCAAATAGATCCATTTTGAATACTTGGATTCATACTTTAAAAAAGAAATGTTAAAAATGTACTTTATGCTTTTCAATTGAGTTATTTTTAATCCTTTAAGTGGTTATAGAATAACCACAAAAATTAGAAATGTACTTTATATAAAGTAATGCTTATCAATTGACATATTTTTAATGCCTACGTGTACTAGGAGAGGAGATACACTATAACCACAACTTTTTTTTGGTTAAAGATTGAGATCATTGCAGCAATAAACATATGCCATGAATGAGAAATGCACATTATTAAAAATTAATCATACATTAGAGTGAAAGGATGAAAGTTTAGTATATTAATTTAATTCATTTGAATTTATTGTTTCGAGGTGGAGTCTCTTATGAATTTTTCATTTATAATTTCATTGAGTCTTAATAGATTGTTAGTTGTTATTTTGTGAGGTATTTTTTGGAAAAAAATAAAATAGTTAAAGCCTTTTCATTTTAGACTTTGTCTTTATTACTTTGTGTATGGTTTTACTCTTGTATGTGAATGTTTTGATTTTTGTGCATTTTTCATTCATTGTTTATGGTATATGTTTATTGCTACAACATTTTAGCACTTTAGCATGGTATCAAAGTTAAGTTGTTGCAAGTTATATCATTTTATGTAGTATGTGTTAAAGTTCAAGTCAAGCTCAAGACTAAACATGGTGGTCATTTCTATGTTTCTGATCCAGGTAGATATCAATGGCTACCCACCTCTTCCACTAACTCAAAATGGTTCTACTTGTTGGCAATCCTAATATAGTTTTGTGGGTCCTGAATTTCTAGCACATTTTTAGGCATCTCCCATGTATTTTGGAAGTTGACACATCCCCAAATCGTTGATATGTGGGGGGTTTCCAAACACATAGAGGATGAAATGAGCATTGTAACAGTCTAAGAAACAACCCAAAAGGAATTTGTATGTGAAAGTTGTGGCCCTGGTAAGTTGATGTATCAACTAGGGTCCTTGAGGCTTGTGTTTCTTTTGCCACTTCATCTCCTAGGGTTAGAGTTTTTTCCTCTTAAGGTTTTATACGTTGTGTTAAAAGGCAATTTCAATGTCTTGTAATGTTTTTTCGCAGATGAGAATAGCTAACACATATCTCTTCATAGATAAGATATCACCATTCTAGCCATTTTGTATTGCTTTTTATATTGCAATGTTTTTCTATTTCATTCATTAATAGAAATTGGGTTTCATTGTATTATCATTCTCTTTGCAATAACTTTGTGTGATTCTATCTATATTTCTATCTTCATTTCGTTCTCCACGTAATTTGGATTAGGTTCCTCTTGTGAGAATAGTTTCAAAGTATATCAATGAACATAACTATGTCTCTACAATGCCACTCTTTGATAGCAACAATAGTGACCATCATGCCATAAGTGATTTGTTCATGTGTTTTCAACATGGACTTCCATCAATTTATTGTAGAAGTTGATTCTTGGCTTGGGATGAAGTCGGGACCCAACTAGAATGTAGCAAACCCAACCCCCTAATCTTCCTTAGGCTGGTAGGATGTTCATTTTCCTTTTTTTCTCTCATGCTTAGAACTCGGATCTGATCTTCTCGAATTCTTGTTCATCACACTATTACGTAGAAACTTTCGTTAAGGAAACACTTACTCTGATAAACCTTCTCGTCCAACCTTCCACTACCGTGAAAATCCCTCTAAGGACTCACTACGATAACTAGGGACCTATACGCCCTCAATCGGGTGGTTAGAATTAGTTCTCGCCACCAGATCAACAATTTGTAGTGATTCAAACTCCTTCCCATCGAAACACCAGATCACCGGGATTAATCCCCGCTCCGATGGCTCCTTTCTAATGAGTCATCCCTACGAATCCAATGGTTCTCGTACTTGTAAACCAACAACTCCGATATCATCAGTCCTTCTACTAACTCGACGAGTATCACTCACCTCAATAACCTTTTCCTAGCTTTGTCTAAGTGGGTCCCACAATGATCTACGACTGATATCATATCGTGTGCCCACTCACAAGTATATATTTTTTCTTGAAGTCCCTCACCATCAGAGTGCATCTTCTCTAAGCATCATATGTCACTCCAACGGATCTAACGATCCTCATTCAATTTATCTAATGGTCGGGGTTCACTCAGAGGTTACAATTGCACGACAGTTAGGGTTCCAAGACCATCCTCCTCGAATCGAACCATGTGAGATCCAATGGCTACAATCCATCAGAACACCTCCCAACATAATTTTCAATCAACATAATTACATACTTCATAATCACATTACATGAAGTCTTAGCATAATTATAGTCATAGCGGGAAACAAGGTGTTACATTCCCCTCAACCTTAAAGAAACACCATCCTCAATGTTTAAAACACCATACTTTAAAATAAAATAAATCGAATCTTATTTATATTTATATTTATTATACTTAAATATAGAATATAGATAGATATATAAATATATGAAATAGAAAGTTGCTCTAAACCCCTCAAAAAAAAAATAGAATATGGATAAGCATGTCAAGGAAAATTATGAGGCCTTCATAAGGTCACAAAAGCCAACAACATAGAATATGTACATGCCAAGGAGGTATAGGAGTGAGAGTCCTCCAAAGCGTTAATATTGTGAAGGGAAAGGCACTCTTCCAAGTTCCATACTTGTCCTTCACTTATTGTTAAGTTCTTTTATTTAATCATTAAATTTATATTTTTTAATCACACATGGTATAAAGGGATAAATAGATATAGGGGTAGTTACAGTTTTTAATCACACATGGTATAAAGGATAAATAGATATAGGGAAGGATAAATAGATATAGGGGTAGTTTCAGATTATCTCATTGCTTAGTAATAAGAGGTGACTATTTTTTTTTATTTTTTTTTGGGGTAACATTGAATTTATGTTTAACCTATTTTAAATTTATGATTATAGTTTTAAGTAAATATAATTTAATTTAAAGTTATAAATTAATTAGATATTAAATTGATGTATGAGATTTTTTTTATGAGATAAAGAATTTTTTTTATTACTTAATTTATGAAGGTGTATATATCTTATCTTTCTGAATTTGAATTTGTAACATTTAAAGAGAAAACATTTATTCTTAATCATCAAGTTTCTTTACACAATGAACAATTTTCCGATGAATAAAATACAATCCAATAGTCCAATGAGTTTGATGTCTCTCTTTTTTTCCTCTTTTTCTTTGGCTTATTTTCTCAATTTATGAGCATCTCCAAACAACTTGTTAAGTGTTGCGGAGCAATTTACAATCCACTATGAGCCTACAATCAAAAATGAGTTTTACTTTTAAGTAAAGCATTTAATCCTAGCTAGGATGTGTTTGTTCATAAAGTAATGTAATGTCAATCCCCTTTGTTGGGATACCTCGAGCTTTGAGGGCCAATGTAAATATTTGTGTCCTAAGCTCATCTTAAGTAAGAGTTTCATTTGTGATATAATCTACGTGCCCTTATCTGAGTACTTAAAAGAAAATTTTGGAACACTTTTAAATTGAGAAAACCTTTTTAGCTTTTTACGTTTGTAGATAACTACTACCAACAATCCTAAAATTTAAGTTGCACTCATTATAAATCATTTGAAAATTTTCATTTAACAGATGAAGTAGCCAATTGTAATTAGAAATTAGAATGAAGCAAATTCATGATGAAGCTATATACAAATAGAATCACAAGGCAATATGATGGAGTCAAGTACAACTCAAGTAATTAGACAATGTGCAAATAACGTACAAAATTTTTAAAATAAATGAATATTCCACAAATTGATTAGTCCCTACCAAATAGAGAATTGAGATGATAAATAAATTTTAAATTAGATATAAAAATTAAATAAACTTTAAATTAGATATAAAAATTAAAAAATTAAATGAAAAATCATTAAAAAAAAATTATACAAACTTGTGACATCAATAAATAATTGTTTTCATAAAAATATTACGATAAAAATCTATAGAATTGGTCACATCAAGCAAGTGACAACAGCGTTTATTTTATGTTAAACAAAAGTCAATCAAGCAAGTGACAACAGCGTTTATTTTATGTTAAACAAAAGTCAATAATGACAAGTAAAAATTTCACATGGCATTTTAAATAAAAAAACATATTTAATGTTTTTAATTTTGTTTTTTATGTTATAAAAATAAAATTATTCTCTCATATATTTATTCATTTATTCACTTTTATGTATAGTGAATAGTCTTTTGTTTAAAAAAAATCATATTAAATGTTTTTAATTTTGTTTTTTATGTTTTAAAAATAAAGTTATTCTCTCATAAATTTATGTCTTATCGATAATCTTTTTAATAAACAAAAAAATCTATAATTTATATTAATTGTTTTTAAATTTTTTTATGTTTTAAAAATAAAAATATTCTCTCATTAATTTTTTTCTCATCAATAATTTTTTTAACAAATAAAATAAAATTAAAAATTAAAATCAATTTATTTTTTATTTTCAAAAAATTGATTTAATAAATTATTTTTTAAAATACAAATTAAAATCACTTTAACTTAAACTTGCAAACAAAAAATTATATTTAATACTATAGTAGAAACTTGAAACTATATTTTAACTTACAAATGAAAATTATATTTTGTAATTTTGTAAAAACTTTACTTGGAAAAAATATAACATGCACTAATGGCTAGGGAATCTTTATGGACATGAGTCCAAGGAGAGTAAATATTAAATGAGACGCGTATCCCATTGTTGGACCACTCTCATTGAAAATGTAAGTTTGGTATTTATTTTCTTGATATACAAGTCTCCTATTCTAAGGTGAAGATTGGCTCGAAATGGTAAAGGTGATATGCGTCCA
>ML781978.1:5854-60404 GCA_009831015.1 Picea engelmannii | reverse complement strand
AAGAGCACACGAAGGTCAATGTTATTCCAAGAGAGAGGGGAATGTAATACCTCGGTTTTGACCTCTAGGATATAATTGATCACGTAAAGAAATAATTTTGTTGTAATTTATTTTCTAGTGTTTTAATCCATGTGGTATAAGTTTGAATGAACCATGTTGCTAATATTGTAAATATACCTAGCGTGGAGCTAAATGCCAAGTCCCAACTAGATAATTATTAAAAATTCTTAGACGTAGTGGTGTGTTTTTAAGTTGTTTTTCTCTATAAAAAAATTACATTATGTAGATGCATATTCACATTCAAAAAAGTTCCCCGACAAGAAAAACGTCTCATTAGTTCACACACTAGCCTGCTCTTTCAAGTCCATTAAACTAGATCACAAAACATAAATCCCACACTAATCCAAAATGTCAAGTTATTACATTGCAAAATTAGAAAATAATATATAATACAATGAAATGTGCAAATGGTAAAGGTTATTAGGAGCACTCCAAATATTTCAATTGAATGTAGAGGAGCACTCAACATATTTCAATTGAATGTAGAGGAGCACCCCACATATTTCTTTATTTGTATTTAAGTGTGAATGATACATTTTTTACTATGAAGACATGCTTTCTTCATCTCTTGAAGTTTTTTCCCAACTTGAGTTCTTCATAATTGCCCTATTTCCCTATAAAAAGATAAGTTATTTCCTCATTTCAGCATCTAAATTCCTCATTTTATACTTAATTTTCCTTTGTGCTACAGGTATTTTTTCCTCTTTTATCCTTAGGTTGAAATTATGCCCATATAGCTACGTCATATTACATGATTGTCATAAAGTAACTTATGGTCTAACTGTGTCAAATTGTGAAAGAGCCCAACTCACTAGACTTGCCAATGGTTTTCCTTGACTATTAGAACTTCGAGGAATTGCATCACTATCTAATAATATTTCCAACCCCTACTATGTCATGTAACGTTCATGTTTGGTACATTGGCTAAATGAAGGAATCGCATGAGTTGTAGAAGCAAAAGAAATTGTTGATGCTAAGGTTGAAATAGGCTAAGAGGAAGGTGGGCAAGTGGTGAATCAAGTGTCGGTGCAAGTATTAAAGGATTGATACCCAATGTATAGTTGCAACGGAGCTTTTCAATATTGTGGTAGGTTGAGGTTGAGGTGGATATTTAGTGGTACTCTTTTCCTTGGTTATTTCATAGCCTTACTTGGAGGTGGTATCTTCATTGAATACCTATGGTTGGATGATGAATAGATCTTATATATTCAGTTTCCATGTGAACTCCACTTTGTACTGATAAGTAACTTCTTCTTCTTTAGCATGATGTATAAATGGTCTAATATAAAAAATATATATATGAAACACTGAAACTCTGTATTTGTAGTTAGCAAAGACTATTCTAAGAGAAAATGTACATAAATGATACATATCGTTGTATAAAACTTTGTTTAAGGCTACTGGAAATCTCTAACTATGTTGTAGATCGAACTTTAGTTGTTGATAAATGCATTGCATTAAATCTATTGGATTACTAGCATAAGGTATTTTAGATAGTTATAAGTAACAAGTCATTATTATCCATATTGAATCTTTCTATCTCAAATGGATTTGTTTCTCTTCAACTTCAACTATAAATGAGGAAAATTTTGAAGTAAAAGATAATAATATCTCATCATGTTGTATTTATGCATTTTGTCATTTACATCGAGTCTTTAATGAAATGAGTAGGAAAATACAATCTCCCAAAATCTTTTCATCCTTTTTAGTTTTTGCCCTCTTTGTAAATCTAGAGATAAAATTTATAGACAATCAACTAAGAAGTAGTGATAAAAAAGTTTACTTTATATTTGTAACTAAAACTAACTAAAAGTATACATGATTCTCATAAGTAGGATCTAGGATCTAATAGGTGTGTGAAAATCTCACTTTAAATTTTAGTGTTAAAATTTAAGTTAATGGTTAATGTTGATATTTACTTTTACTTCTATTTCGCTAATATTTACCTTTACCTTTTATATTTTAATAATCAATATAAAAAGACTGTTCTCGAGAATTAATAAAGTGTAAAAGCCTTTTCATTTTTTCAAAAAGTTCCATTTCGAATACCAAGAGTATGAAGGTATTAATAAACTATAATAGCCTTTTCGTTTTCAGATAGATCCATTTTGAATACTTGGATTCATACTTTAAAAATGTACTTTATGCTTTTCAATTGAGTTCTTTTTAATCGTGACGTGTTTAAGTGGTTATAGAATAACCACAAAAATTAGAAATGTACTTTATATAAATTAATGCTTATTAATGCTTATCAATTGACATATTTTTAATGCATACGTGTACTAGGAGAGGAGATACACTATAACCACAACTTTTTTTTGTTAAAGATTGAGATCATTGCAGCACATTATTAAAAATTAATTATACATTAGAGTGAAAGGATGAAAGTTTAGTATATTAATTTAATTCATTTGAATTTATTGTTTCGAGGTGGAGTTTGTTATGAATTTTTCATTTATAATTTTATTGAGTCTTACTAGATTGTTAGTTGTTATTTTGTGAGGTATTTTTTGGAAAAAAATAAAATAGTTAAAGCATTTTCATTTTAGACTTTGTCTTTATTACTATGTGCATGGTTTTACTCTTGTATGTGAATGTTTTGACTTTTGTGTATTTTTCACTTGTTGTTTATGGTATATGTTTATTGCTACAACATTCTAGCATTTTAGCATGGTATCAAAGTTAAGTTGTTGCAAGTTATATCATTTTATGTAGTATGTGTCAAAGTTCAAGTCAAGCTCAAGACCAAACATGGTGGTCATTTCTATGTTTCTGATCCAGGTAGATATTAATGGCTACCCATCTCTTCCACTAACTCAAAATGGTTCTACATCTTGGCAATCCTAATATAGTTTTATGGGTCCTGAATTTCTAGCACATTTTTAGGCATCTCCCATGCATTTTGGAAGTTGACACGGCCCCAAATCGTTGATATGTGGGGGGTTGTCAAACACATAGAGGATGAAATGAGCTTTGTAACAGTCTAAGAAACAACCCAAAAGGAATTTGTATATGAAAGTTGTGGCCCTGGGAAGTTGATGTATCAACTAGGGTCCTTGAGGCTTGCGTTTCTTTTGCCACTTCATCTCTTAGGGTTAGAGTTTTTTCCTCTTAAGGTTTTATACGTTGTGTTAAAAGGTAATTTCAATGTCTTGTAATGTTTTTTCGCAGATGAGAATAGATAACACATATCTCTTCATAGATAAGATATCACCATTCTAGCCATTTTGTATTGCTTTTTATATTGCAATGTTTTTCTATTTCATTCATTAATAGAATTTGGGTTTCATTGTATTATCGTTCTCTTTGCAATAACTTTGTGTGATTCTATCTATATTTCTATCTTCATTTTGTTCTCCACGTAATTTGGATTAGGTTCCTCTTGTGACAATAGTTTCAAAGTATATCAATGAACATAACTATGTCTCTACAAGGCCACTCTTTGATAGCAACAATAGTGACCATCATGCCATAAGTGATTTGTTCATGTGTTTTCAACATGGACTTCCATCAATTTATTGTAGAAGTTGATTCTTGGCTTGGGATGAATTCGGGACCCAACTAGAATGTAGCAAACCCAACCCCCTAATCTTCCTTAGGCTGGTAGGATGTTCATTTTCCTTTTTTTCTCTCATGCTTAGAACTCGGATCTGAACTTCTCAAATTCCCGTTCATCACACTGTTACGTAGAAACTTCCCTTAAGGAAACACTTACTCTGATAAACCTTCTCGTCCAACCTTCCACTACCGTGAAAATCCCTCTAAGGACTCACTACGATAACTAGGGACCTATATGCCCTCAATCGGGTGGCTAGAATTAGTTCTCGCCAGCAGATCAACAATTTGTAGTGACTCAAACTCCTTCCCATCAGAACACCAGATCACCGGGATTAATCCCCGCTCTGATGGCTCCTTTCTAATGAGTCATCCCTACGAATCCAATGGTTCTCGTACTTGTAAACCAACAGCTCTGATATCAGCGGTCCTTCTACTGACTCAACGAGTATCACTCACCTCAACAACCTTTTCCTAGCTTCGTCTAAGTGGGTCCCACAATGATCTACGACTGATATCATATTGTGTGCCCACTCACAAGTATATATTTTTTCTCGAAGTCCCTCACCATCAGAGTGCATCTTCTCCAAGCATCATAGGCCACTCCAACGGATCTGACGATCCTCTTTCAATTTATCTGATGGTCGGGGTTCACTCAGAGGTTACAATTGCACGACAGTTAGGGTTCCAAAACCATCCTCCTCGGATCGAACCATGCGAGATCCAATGGCTACAATCCATCAGAACACCTCCCAACATAATTTTCAATCAACATAATTACATGCTTCATAATCACATTACATGAAGTCTTAGCATAATTATAGTCATGGGGGGAAACAAGGTGTTACATTACCCTCACCCTTAAAGAAACACCATCCTCGATGTTTAAAACACCATATATGCATAATTTATACATGAAACAAAAATGGATATGCCACTCTCATAGAATCTTCCAGTTCCCAAGTAGCCTCATCTGCTCGAAAGTGCTTCCATTTCACCTTGAGCTACATGAAGGCTCGGTTCTGAACCAATATTTCTCTCCTGTCCAGGATGCATTGAGGTTCGGGTTGGAATTATCCCTCTGGTTCCACCTGTATCATAGTCTAATCAATAACATGATTAGAATCATGGGCATATTTCTTTAATAAATATATATATGGAACACATTGTCAGCTCTAATAGTAGGTGGAAAAGCAAGTCTATATGTTATTGATACCACTCTTTCTAGGACTTCAAACGGTCTGCAATATCGAGGTGTCAACTTTGCACAATTCCCCATCCTTAGGGAGCTCCTCTTGGGTTTCACCCTGAGATACACATGATCTTCCACCTTGAACTCTTTATGAGTCCTCTTGTTGTCTACATATCTCTTTTGTCTATCCTAGGCTACTTTCAAATCATGTCTTATCTTGATCATTGCATGTTCCATTTCTTTTAGCAGTTCTAGTCCAAGTGTGATCTTGTCCACTAGATTGTCCCAACTAATTGGAACTCTGCACTTTCTTCCATACAGAACCTCAAATGGGCTCATCTTCAATGACTCTAGATAATCATTGTTATAGGCAAACTCTAACAGGGGTAGATATTCTTCCCATTTCTTAGGTTGATGCATAACATGCATCCTAATCATGTCTTATGGCACTCTATTCACCCTTTTGATCTGACCATCTGTTTGAGGATGGTAGGTCGTGCTAAACGCTAATTGTGTTCCAAAACCTGCAAACAAACCTTTTCAAAATCTTGGAGTGAACTTCACATCTCTGTATAAGATTATGATCTTGGGTAAACCATGCAATCTAAAAATTTCCTTCCTAAAGACATCAACAACATCTAAGGATTTAAAAGTGGATTTAATGGGAATAAAGTGAGCTACCTTGCTCAGCTTATTCACCACTACCATAATTGCATCATGTTTCCTAATTGTTCTTGGCAAACCAGATATGAAATCCATGGAGATAGTCTCCCATTTCCATTATGGAATGTGCAAAGGTTGCAATAATCCTGCACGGTGTCTTTGTTCAACCTTAACTTGTTGAAACTCCAAACACTTGGCAATATATTTAGCCATGTCTTGCTTCATTCTTGGCCAATAATAAAATGGTCTCATTGTTGTTATTATCTTCTGATAACCTGGATTACCTACATAAGGTTTTCTATGGAATGCATCCATGATTAGATGCTTCATTTATGTCGAATTAGGCACATGCACCATATTGGTGTACAAGAGTTTTCCATCAGTTGTAAGTTGATACCCTTCATACTGTTTGTTGGCAGCAAGATGAATTGGAAAGATGGATGATCGTGCGGAAAGAAAGTGTGTAGAGAACAAAGCAACGGCTAGAGAGGAACACAGCACACGCGCATGCAAGAAAGTGTGCACAAGGAAAGAGATAGTTGGAAGGAAGAACAACACGCACATGAGAGGAAGACCTAACGTCATTAGGGTTAGGGTTTTGGTAATGTATTGTAATGGTTGAAGAGCCAAAGATGTATAAATATCGATACAGAGGTATTATAGATAGTTGTTTTTGTTGTTCACGGATTTTGTAGTTGTTTCGACTTAGTTAGTAATTAGGTTTACATTTTGTGGTATGAATTGTTTTGTAAGTTGTTGAGCTAGAGGATGTAAATGTGTTGAACCTGCACAGAATAGATCTAGCTAAACAATAATACACACATTTAAACAAAGAATTTGAGAAAGAAGAAGAAGGAGAGAAAGAATGAAAGAATTATCATTAATCATTTTCCACACTCAAAGAGTGAATAATTTACAATAGATATAGGATAGATGAGTAACTAATGAGACATAGTGTGGTCTAGAGTGATATGGACACACACCAATAGTTACGGGAGTGAACTTCCACCTAGTCTAGTCTTTGAGGCAGTTACAAGAGTGAACTGCCACCTATTTGAGTTAACTAGTCAACTAGTCTTTAGTTAACTGACTGAACATAGAGTAGTTATGAGTTAACTCAGGAAATAAAGGGTAATGCGCCAGTCTGGTGATAATCCCAAGGCAAGTGTACATTAGTTGGTGATGATCCCAATGTTGCATGGTGACAAAACCAATGTAGCATCTAAACTCAACTCAACTAGTCAAACGGAAGTGTCAACTGAAAAAGAATATTCTCTAAGTGGAATATTCTCCCTTAAAATATAGGATATTGGATAATGACTAATTATGACTAATAAACAAGGAAAAACCTTAGGAAAAATAAATCATAGGTGTGTGTGAAGTAACTCCAACAGCCCCCATGAACATCACTATGGTGAAAATAAAGAATGGGTCACGGCAACGAGGCCATGTTAGGTACCCAAATACAAAAGATACACTGAAATAAACGAGGAAAGAGGGAAAACCTCATGGGAAAAACCCCCCGTCAAAGTACAATGCATAAAAAAAATAAAAATGAGAAGGAACAAAAGCAGTTTCTAAGCAATCGTGTCCTTCACTCCAGGAAGAGCTCGCAGCTGTGCAAGTTTGTGCTAGTTGAAGATTTTGTTGAAGATGTAGATGTCTACATGGATCTGATGAAGTATATGCACCATTGAGATGTCCAAACATATCCACTGTATCTTCTTGTAATGAATAATATCCAAATAAAATTTGGATGAAATTTTGAAAACCGTGCGGCCGTTTCTGGAAAAATGCTGAAATTTTGTTGATTTTAAAATGATCATAACTTCACTTCCCGGAGTCCGTTTCGGATGATGTGTTTTTTGAAATTGGATATTTTCCAGAGAGGATTTCAAATATCCAATTTTTTTCTGCAAATTTTTCTCAGAAAATATCAGAATTGAGTCTGATGTGCGCAGCTCCCTTTTTGTCTCTTGAGATGCATTCATTGCGCATGGAAAAGTGTCTGAATGTGACTCTTGAGATGCATGCCATATATCTTCCACATGAATTTCAGAAAAAAAAATCTGAAATGGAGTAGACATCATCTTCAATTAATGGAATACAAATTTGTGCAAATACTTTTGTAGAAGACTCTTCATAATACGAGGCTTGATCTTCTGATGGCTTCTCTTCTGGCTCTATATGTTCAACCTCTCCATAAGAATGAATGTATTCATAATATTCTTTATTCCAAAATAGAACCTCCAATCTGGTCCATAATTCATTTGGATTTGATTCTTGTGATTCTTCATATACATGATGGAAAAGTTCAGGAGAAACAGACGTACAGATACTTCCTATGGCCATATCTTGTCTATTGAGAAAGTCATTTTTCTCATCGGCGGAATCCAGCTCTACTTACATTTCCATGGTTATTTGGTATAAGCCTCTACTTTTGATAAGAAGTAGAATCTTTGGTTTCAACTCCAAATATTTATGAGGCGTGAGAAGTATTATCGGTGAGTAAAACATATATTCCATATTTTCTGCGTTCTTCAATCTTTAGTACCTGCAAAAATAATTTGGTGTAGATTTTTCTTAGCAGTCTTTCGGCTCTGATACCATGTAAATGTGTTGAACCTGCACAGAATAGATCTAGCTAAAAAATAATACACACATTTGCATAGAGAATTTAAGAAAGAAGAAGAAGGAGAGAAAGAATGAAAGAATTCTCATTAACCGTATTCCACACTCAAAGAGTGAATAATTTACAATAGATATAGGATACATGAGTAACTAATGAGACATAGTGTGGTCTAGAGTGATCTGGACACACACCAACAGTTACAGGAGTGAATTGCCACCTAGTCTAGTCTCTGAGGCAGTTACGAGAGTGAACTGCCACCTAGTTGAGTTAACTAGTCAACTAGTCTTCAGTTAATTGACTGAACATGGAGTAGTGATGAGTTAACTCAGGAAATAAAGGGTAATGCACCACTCTGGTGATAATCCCAAGGAAAGTTCACATTATCTAGTGATGATCCCAATGTTGCATGGTGAACAAACCAATGCAACATCTAAACTCAACTCAACTAGACACACTGAAGTGTCAACTGAAAGAGAATATTATCTAGGTGGAATATTCTCCCCTAAAATATAGGAGACTAGATAATGACTAATTATGACTAATAAATAATGAAAAACCTTGGGAAAAATAAATCCTAGGTGTGTGTGAAGTAACTCCAACAGAGGAGACGAGAGAAGGTAGATCTTGAAGATTAGATCGCAGTCTGAGGAGCCTGGTGCGATCTAGTTCACCTCATATAGATCTTACCCATCTGAGGAGAGTTGTAAGTGCATGGCACGTAGATACAAAACTATCATAATAAAAGAGAGCCAAGAGCCAAATCTTTATGGACGTAACCCAGGAGGGGGTGAAACACGGTAATATTTGTGTAATGTGATGAATGCATGCCTATCTTTATCCTCTTTTCAGTAGTGATTTGGTATGCTTGATGAATGAATGAGTTATTATATTGCTTCTTTAAATATTGTTCACGATACTGAGGGAACAAGCTATTGAAATTACTGCATAGTCGTGAATAATAGTATGTGACAATTACCAGTTTTAATAATGGTTCCATGGTCGATTTCTCATATCTCATACTCAATCCTAGGCTGTAAACACTTGAGTCTTGAAGACACCCATTAAAGCTATCTCGGGTGAGACTGCGCATTTCATTATGTGTGTTGTGTTGCCTTTTGTTTTACCAGGAGGGCCGATAGTTTTAGAGGCTTTGTTGGAAACCCGAAAGATATGAATCCTTGGTCAATAACTCAGATGGCATAGAAGAAGATATAACCAACAAATGGTTATGTTGTCGTTGGTAGGAACAAGAGAGGATTGAGTAGATAAGATAAGTCAAACATTTTTCGGAGGCAGATTAAGAAAAGGTTAGGGTAGCGACCAATGAGCCATTAGAAGGGAATTTTGAGACTGTGGAATCCCACAAAAGCAGAGATTGAAAGATGGTTGAGAACAAAAGAGTTAGTGTTTTCATAGAAAGACAATAGAAACACTAGAATAACACCTCGCAAATATCCTAAGAAATATGTGTTTACTGATTTGCATGAAGTCTTTTTCTGCGATTTTCCGCATCTACTGCAGGAGTGGATACTAAGGTTGAAGGATAACCATGCGACGAACCAAATTCGACAGTTATATTGGACCTCAATACAGCTTGAACAGTTATAACGGGTGAACAACAAGTTCACCCGCACAGTATACTTTTGGCTTAACATTATTGTGGCAGGGTTTATAACAGAGTTTGCAGTTGACACAGCGAAGTCATACAGCGCAGCAGAGCAATAATTTCTACGCGAAGCTCAAGGAAGGTACATTCGATCACTGTATACTTTTATTAAGATACCGTTATATAAAAAATGTGTAATGACAATGGAATTAGACAACTAAACTTGTCTGCGTGCATGGGGGAAGGGGGGAAGCACTGACAGAAAGAGGACAAATGGAAGGAAGAAAGGATAAGGGAAAGAAGGAGGAACCCTTGGACCCAATCATGATGGACGACGACCAGATCAAGTGGATCTTGGCGTCAACGGGAAAGACGCGTAGTGGAGAACCCTACCAATGCAAGGTGAATACCAAGAAGAGAGCCATAGTCGCGAGGGAAGGCTTGGCAAGTGATGAGGAAGAGGTAGAGGATCTTCGGGCTGTGGAGTAGATTGAGGAAATCCTGCGTGCAATATATGAGAGGAAGACGAGAGTTCCAAGAGTGGGAGGATAAGGCAGCCATCCTATCCATATTAATTTCAGTGTGGAACCCATAAACTCATTCGAGCCTAATAAACCAAAGAGAACACCACCATTTATAAAACCAAAGTTCAGAAGCAGTCAGACAACAAGAAGTACATCTACACAAGGAACAACAACTGGAGGAGCCAGTTCAGGTAGCACTAGTCAGGTATCTACATCGCGCAGAGGTAGTAGTTCAGCATTCAGGATGGCAGGACACAATCCCACCATCAGATTACCAGAATTTTGAGGAGAAGCAGTAGAAGACCCTGAGAAACATGTGTTCATTTGTGCAAAGATATGGGAAGCAAAACTTATCACTGATGAAGATACTAAACTTGCGCAGCTAGCTATTACACTAAGATACTGCACACTAGACTGGTACATGAGTCTAGACACAAATAGTGCCCCTGGCACGACAAGGACACTGGCAGACATTAAGAAGTTATTGATAAATGAGCTCCAGAAGCCAAGCTCAAAGGATCAGTACATGAATGAGATGATCAAAATAAGACAAAAACTAGGAGAGTCTATATGGGATATTGATCAAAGATTCAAGCAACTGAAGGGAAAGCTAAAATATCTCATGATCGAGATGCAACATCGACAGTTGTTTGTCAATTCACTACTCCCACACTTAAAATACCCTTTACGACAACAGAAATTTCAGACACAGGCAGAGGCTCTGCAGGCAGCCTTGCAACTCGAAGAAAACCAGTACTCGCAGACAGACCCAGCTATTGAAGAATTGAAAGAGGATTTGAAGAATCTAACGTTTCGGTTGAACCAGAATAAGAACAAGGAAAAACAAGAAGTCGTTTGGTGTACCACATGCAAGACAGAAGGACACCACAAGAATGAAAGTCCAACATTCGCACAGTATATGGAAACAAGAATGCCAAATCAGTTACCACCGGGAGGACTATGGTGCGAAATCTGCAAGAAACCAGGTCATGACCCTTATCACTACATGATGATGCAAAAATATCAGACAATCCCAAAGAGGTCATATTGCACCTTTTGCAAGTCAGTGGGCCACGATGATAAATATTGTAGAACTATGGAGCTGATGCAAGAAAGGACATCAAATGCATATAGAGTACAGGCAGAAATGATGATTAGGAAAGCAGCGCCACAATTTAATCAAGTCCCGGCTCCATACAACACTGCGTAGTAGCAGTATAATACTGCACAGCCACCATACAATAACGCACAGCCGCAATACAATACAGCATGGCCTCAATATGATATCGTGCAGTATAATCAATCACCTCAGTATAACGCATCACGAGGAGATCGAGCAGGCTACAGAGGAGGAGGACGAGCCGGAGGAGGTTTCAGATGAGGTAGAGGACCAGTCACATGTCACAATTTTCAACAATTGGGACATTATGTGAGGGAATGTCTTCTTCCACCAAGGACTTGTATGTATTTTCGCGCATCAGATCATGACACAGAAGAATGTCTGACACTACTAGTAAAGATCTAGGAAAAGAGGACTAGAACAACCAGAACGTTCAATGGATCTCTTCTGAAGCAATGGATGAAGGACAAAACATCAATATCGTTACTTGCATAGGAGCTAAAACAGGAAATGATGTAGTTCAACAAGAACTGACGCAGAATCAATGGGTAAAGAAGAACATTGAACCAAGGAAGAAGTTCGACGCGCAGAAGGAAAAGGAGATATTTAAAGAAGCCAGACAATAATTTCAGAAGGAAGACATAGTGTCGACTTCAACTGCGCAGCATAACAAGGAAGCACCAGAATACGAGATGCCACCATCATTGGATCATACCAACGGGATGAAACCCACGGGACAAGTAAGTACAATCAAAGGCTCTATGCAATCATGTGTAAAAGTATTAAGTGATCCATCATCTGTGAAAATATTGCAAAACATACTAGAAAAATGTAGCACTGAGACGGAAGGAAAGCTAGAAGCAAAGATAGTCAATCACCTTCACATGAGAAGAAGAACAAGTAGGGAGCTTAGACTGAATGCTAATATTGGGGATTTCAATATGGGAGACATTATACTAGATCTATGGTCTAAAGTTAATGTATTACCAAAGAAGACATGGTAGTGCATGGGAGATCCGACATTACGATACTCACCTATTCAATTAAAATTTGCAAACCAACACAGAGTCTTACCAATAGGTAGACTAAAAGGAGTCACAATCGACCTAGATGGAGTGTGCACTAAATCAGATTTTGAAGTCATTGAAATAGTAGACGGCACAACACCTTACCCAGTGCTTCTTGGTCTGGATTGGGCGTTTGACAACTAGGCCATAATCAATTTGAAGACCAGGAAAATGACATTTGAGTCAAGAGAATATAGGGTCATCACGCCATTATACCCATCCAAAGGAGAGATTTTTGTAGAACCTACTTGCCTAGACCTAGAGGAAATTGGCCAGTTATATAGAACAACTGCACGCGATGAGGATTACGTAAACCCAATTACATATGGGGTATTCAGTTGGAGGAGAATTACTTTATGTGCCACAGACTCAAACACCGGTTTAGAAAACTAGCAGCAAAGGCTACACGAAGTATCCACGAGAAGATGTGCAAGAAAAGACCACGCAGTAACATGGGTAGGCACAGAAATCAGAGAACCACCCAATTTCCACGGAATAAACGATTTGGAAACATTCTTGAAACAGTATGAAGACGTAGTGTTAAAGAACCAGAGATTGTTATCACTTGATTTAGCACTCAAGGCTACACCTGCAAGATGGTGGGGTGTGCACAAGGAGACCATCACATATTAGTACCCATGTAAGAGGCTATTACGCATAAGGTTTGGCGCAGAACAAAAAAATAACAAACAACAGAAGTACGATGGACACGGGGCACCAACAAAACACGTGGAGGCGTGTAGAACACTATGGAAAATAACACCCCCAGAGGAATGGCCTCGTCACTTCATACACACTCTAGAGGACATACCAGCAAACTGGTATACAGATCAGGAGTTGCGCAAAGGAACTGTGACATGGACAACATTGCAACAGAATTTTACCGTCACATTTTCATTCGAACATGAAAACCCCAACATAGATTCAGCTCTAAAACAGATAAGAGGAGTAATATTTATCATAGAACTAGATATATAAGTTATCACAGAAGAGCAACAACGAAATAAATAGACAGTTAAGGAATTGTTGTCATGTTATCATGTACAAGAGGAAGCATCGGACGAAGATGATCTGTGTGACATTTAGATTAAAGAAGAAGAAGGCGAAAGAGAGGTGGAAGGCCCAACCATAGAAAAAAAATTCATTTCCATGCCGATCAAAGTAAAGAAAGTTAACATTGGGACAGTCGAGCATCTCAAAATGGCCAACATTCAAGACTACTGGGATGAGCAAATAGTAGAAAGCATCACAGATTTGTTGCACGAATACAACGATTTGTTTCCCACAACCTTTACAGAGATGAAGGGTATAGTAGGAGAATTAGGAGAGATAAAGATACCACTCGGACCTGAAGTGAGGCCTATTAGACATCGACCCAACAGGATGAACCTAATATATAAAAAGAAAGTGAAAGTTGAGATCGACAGGATGCTCAAAGCCGACATCATCGAACTGGTTGAGGATGCAGAATGGATAAGTCTAATGGTAACTCAAGACAAGAAGCAAGGAGGGATCAGGATATGCATCGACTTAAGGAAGTTGAACGATGCATGCCTACACAATCCATTCCCTACACCGTTCACATATGAAGTGTTAGAGAATGTGGGCGGTGAATGAATCTTACTCATTCATTGATGGATTCTCAGGCTACCATCAAATTAAGATAGCACGGGAGGATAGATACAAGACCACATTTGCGACAAAATGGGGATCTTACCAATACACAGTCATGTCGTTTGGACTGAAGAATGCACCAACAATCTTTTCCATAGTAGTCATTGTTGCGTTTAAGGAATTCATCCACCACTTTCTCAAAGTATACCTGGATGATTGGATAGTCTATAGTTTATTGAAAAACCATGTGGAATTTTTATGGCTGATGTTATAAAGATGTAGACAGTGTCAGATATCACTAAACATAAAGAAATGTATATTTGGAACATCGTTTGGGATACTATTAGGTCATATAGTATGCAAACAAGGTTTGATAGTAGATCCTGCAAAGATCGTATTCATTGTTAACTTACCACCACCAAAAATAGTCTGTTGGCTAAGAGGGACGTTGGGACACACAGGTTATTGCAGGAAATTTATCAAAGGATATGCACAGATCACTGCACCAATGGAAAAATTGTTAAGAAATTATACAAAGTTTGAGTGGAATGACGAGTGTCAACACTGTCTGGATACCCTGAAATAAAAGATGGTCACTGCGTCGATACTAGTATTTCCAGACTGGGAGAAGACATTCCACATCCATGTAGACGCATCAGCGATAACACTTGGAACTATCTTAGCGCAGCCAGGAGCGGGAGACTTGGATCACCCGATAGCATTCGCGAGCAGAAATTTATCAGACTCTGAACATAACTATAACATGACTAAAAGAGAAGGCCTAGCTATGGTCTACGCACTTCAGAAGTTTCGGCATTACTTATTGGGAAAACACTTTAATATGTTCACAGATCACTCAGCCTTGAAATACCTAGTCAACAAGCCAGTGTTGGGGGGAAGAATTTGGCGATGGTTACTACAATTCCAAGAATTTGACTTTGAAGTCATAGTCAAACTAGGAAAATTGAACGTAGGACATGATCACCTATCAAGGGTCACAAATGGAGAAGAACCTATGAACTTAGAGATAACTTTCTGGATGCATAGTTATTATCAGTATAGATTGATGATGAATACTTCACAGATATCATTTAGTACTTGAGTGCAGGTACTGCGCCGCAAGAATATAGCACCGTAGAGAAGAAAACCCTAGTATTCTGCGTTGCCAACTATCAACTAATTGCAGGACACCTATACAAAATGGGTGCAAATATCATATTGCGAAGATACATGTTAGAGCACGAAAGACCAAGAGTTTCAGCGGAAGCCCATGAGGGAATAGCATGAGGGAATTATGCAGGTAAAGCTACCACGTAGAAGGTATTGTACACAGGACTCTGGTGGCCAACAATTCACAAAGATTCAAAGGAATATTTTCAAACATGCGATGTTTTTCAAAGGGTAGGCAAACCCAACAGAAGGGACGAGATGCCATTACAACCACAAGTAACGTTACAGGCATTTGACAAGTGGGCAATAGACTTTGTGGGACCAATCAACCCACCAGAAAAAAGAACAGGGGATCGGTACATTATCATCGCGACGGAATACTTAACAAGATGGGCAGAAGCCGCACCGGTGAAGGATTGCAGCGCAGAAACAACAACGCATTTTCTAATTGAACAAGTAATCACTAGATTTGGGTGCCCAAGAATTTTGATGAGCGACCAAGGCACGCACTTCATAAACAGTACCATCAGCGCTATGACTAAAGAATTTTAAGTCCATCACCAGAAGAGCACACCGTATCATCTGCAAGCAAATGGCACAATGGAAGCCTTCAACAAAATTCTAGAGAACGCGTTGATGAAGATTTGCAACGTCAACAGGGACGACTGGGACCTCAAAGTACCAGTAGTGTTATGGGCATACAAGACTGCGTGAAAAAATTTGACGGGGCACACGCCATTTAAACTGGTTTATGGCCAAGAAGCAGTGGTGTCATTAGAGTTTTTAGTACCAAGCTTGTGCATAGCAGCAATCACACAAATGACAGAACAAGGCACAGTACAAGAGAGATTGAATCAGTTACTGACCATGGAGGAAGACCGAATCTTGGAAGGATTCCACCAACAAGTTCAAAAAGCAAGAGACAAAGCTTGGCACGATAGACACGTCAATAAGAAAACGTTCAAGGAAAGAGATCTAGTGTTGATGTACGACAACAAATCGTTTCAGCACCCAGGAAAGCTCAAAATGCATTGGTTAGGACCATATGAAGTAAAATATGTCATAGATGGAGGAGTTGTATAGTTAAGGGATTTATCAGGCATAGAGCTCAGAGGGATGATCAATGGGAGCCGATTGAAACTGTACAAGGACAGTCGACCATCCACCGTGCAATAAAGAAATAAAAAATAAATCGAAAAATAATAAAAATGAAACAAAACCAAAGAGGGCGCAGGGCACCAGAGGCAGCAAAGCCACGCAAAGTAGAAACACAACCCTGGGGAGGAGAAAGACAATGATCACATCCAAAGGGAAACAAGCGGGAAAAAGCAGAGGCGGCAAAAGCAGGACGATGTGACAGCACTAGGCAGCATTAAAGGACGGCAAGGACCGATGGGATGCCACACTAATCAGGCCAACAGAACACTGCACAACATAAGTAATGGCAAGTATGAAACCGCCAAAGATGCATTGAACTGGTAATCAAGGTGCATTAAACCCATAATCAAGGAAGCATCCTCGACAAGCTTCATTGGAAATCCATGCAACACACAGGCGAGGGAGATAATATTCTATTCACGAAAAGAGAACAGACGCAGAGCAACAGAGGCTAAAGAGCACAGTGTGAGTTCACAGAGATCATAGAGACCGTTCGAATCTAGAAGACACTTAACATTCACTGCCATGGCACCGCCTAAGCAAGCATAAGCAAGCCAGACTGCTAGGAAAACCATAGTTCAAACCAGGTCACAAGGACAGGTCGAAGAAGGTGAACAACAGTCGCTGGAGATCATCAATGTTGACAAAATCCCATCCCCATAGACGATACCAGTACAATCCACGTCAATACTGGAGGAAATTCAATAGCCAACAGCAGAGGCCATGAATGTAGATACGCCAGCAGCTGCGCACGAGCCACAAAACCAGGAATCAGAAACCCTAAAGGAGATTCAATCAGAGCATACAGAGGAAGCTCTGAAAGTCAATGGCATGGCGTCAAAGCTGACAATAGCAGTTGAGCCAGATGAGTCTCAAACTACCATCTCAGACCACCCAACAGGGGAATTGGTTGAAGATGTCTCGACTTGGCTGGAATGGTATACAGAATAACAACCAAAATCCGTTGGAACTTCAAGCCAGCCACCACTGGTGAAGAAAGACAAGATACAGATACCCAAGTCACCTCGCAAGAAACCTGTAGCATAAATCATTCTACCGTGCATACCAGAATGGGTAGAGCTAGGACCAAAGTTACTGGGTCATATCGAGAAACTCAAATACTCTGACCATGATGTAGAAAATGAAGCCAAGTTTCTAGAACTTGCAAAGAGGGTATTTATCTAGACTACGGGCACAAATAGGGTTGGTGAACCAATCGAGCAACCACTCTAGTGGGAAGCTGGGCTACAGAAATGGGAATTTTAAGTCTGTTGGACTTACCACATTTTGGCAGAGGTCAGCACGCAACCACATGCATCAGACAGCTGCTAGCAGTCACACATGGAGGGGATATATGGCTTGACAAACTCATCCCCATAGTCGTTGAACTTATTGCAAACATAACAAGGTTACCAATTCAGGGAATGGATCTCGCGGTGTTTCTGGATGACAAAACCAAGGAGAAAGCGCTAGCAGAAGAGATGAATAAGAAGTATGGCACCGAAAGGGGGACAGGAGGGATCATCATCAAGAGGATCAATGATGCAGCCACACAATTGGGCACGAAATTCTTAGCCTGCAAGATGCTAAGAAAATGTCGCAGGGAGGAAGTCCCAGCTGGATTTTTTGCAGTTGCATCCTAGTGCGCATAAGGCACCTCAATGAGCTGGGTGTTGTACCTCTTGAACTTATTCCTGGATGACTGCAAGGATGCGTAGGATCTAGGAACAGAGTTTCACTACTCATGGATAATCATGCTCATAGCCTTTATGGGTTGGAGGGAACCAAGATATGTAACTTTTTGTACAAGACCCAAACCAAACCAGGGAAAGAGATATTCACTGCTAAAGGCGACAACTAGGGCTAGTCACAAGAGGATGAACAAATCCATCTTCGAAGGGTACCTACGCAACCTATAGGAATCCATCTCCCAGACGTGGAGAATCATACCAGAAGTTGTCGCGCGATATATAGACATCGCCACTTTCCAGGCCACACGACATGCAATGTGGATACATGCAAGGAGGAATCCAGATAAATAGTGGCTACATATGTGCTACTGCATCACCAAGGGTGACATTGACATGGTTGGCGGGGAATGGGTCGATGAATGGAGAATCCTATTCATTACCCAGGAAGTACCCAAAAGAACAGCAGAAGAAGAGGCAAAGTAGGGAGAAAAGCAACCTATAGAAATTCAAGTGCCCAAGAGACCAAGAACGGGCCAAGGAAAGACAACACAGATAGATGAAGGGCCAAAGAATATAATGACCTAGAAGGGGAAGAAGGATAGTACGCAACCAGCCAAGGAGCAACAGCAATAGGCCGAGCCCGCGCAAGGGATAGCAGCAAATCCTAACACACAGGAACCAGAGGGAAACAAGAGGCCAGCCACACAGACATGAGGCACACGCAAGAAATCAAAGGCACAATGAACACTGCTAGAATATACGATCACAGATGATGATGGGGAAATGATCACCAGAATGATCTAGAATTGTCTATCCGAGGACTTCGACCATGTTGCATGCCACAGGGACAAGATCCAAGAGGAGTTGGCAGACATGCGGCAGCTCATCAAGAAAATTGGGGAAGGGCCAACAGCAAGCAACAGGGGAATCAAACCATCAGCACCGGAGATAGAAGGAAGAGTGCAGCAAGAATAACTAGAGTCATTCCAGGAAATACTGCAGCCACACATAACATTCCACATCGACCCTAGTATGTTTCACATGGACGAAATTGTGGGGCAGACACCCTTGAAGGACTTAAGCAAAATCCAACTTGTGTTGACAAGGATACCATCAGGAGCGCTACACAGGTTGCAAGTGAGCGTAAACCACGAGGTATAGTCTTGCACATGCAGAGACTTAACCGAATTGAAGTAGGCAACAAAGAAGCGGGACACACTAGAAATAGTATATGAGAAGGATAAATCTGAGACCCAAGAGGAAAGGGAGCGCATAAAAGGATTAGAGCAGAAAGTGGCAGGAACTTACGAGAAGATTCCATAGGGCGTGCAGAGTGAGGCAATCACAACAGAAGGAAAGATTGATTGGGTTGTGCAGGCAATTGATCAATACCAGAAGGAGATTGAGGATCTCCGAGAACATCTCATACCAACCACTCCACCAGTAGTCAAGGAGCAAAGGAAGCAGTAAGCAACAACACAACTGCAGGAGATAGAGCAGCAGGTTAGCACAGCAGTTGACTTGTTTGATAAAGCAGTGTAGCTTTGGACCAGGTTGGAGGAGGATCAGCAGGTCCACAAATGGGACATGGAAGAATAAAATATCAACGTCACGATCCAAGATCTCAAGCAGAAGCAGAAGACAATACCAATCATAGAACGTGTCAAATGGACGCAGGACATGAAGAGATTGCAAGCAGAACTAATCACTACGCAAACCCAGAAACAAGAGCGGCACACTCGAATGGAACCATTGCAAGAGCGGATAGCAGAAGTCTTGGCATAGGCAGAGGAAGCTAAGACACAGATAGCACAGACCCAGGCAGAATGTGTAGGATTGATCAGCGACGAAGTTGCAGTCCAGGTAGTGGACACAATCAAGGAGACGACTGCACAAGCGTAGACACAAGCAGCAGATCTCAAGGACAAGTTCCAGACGATCACCAAGGAGATCGAGGAAGCTCAGAAGGATTAGGTGGCTTGGTACAAGCCACATGTCAGTGTTGGGGGCATGTTGGAAGCAAGCCGAAGTGGAAAGAAGGATGATTGTGGGGAAAGAAAGTGTGTAGAGAGTGAAGCAACAGCTGGAGGGGAACACAACACGTGTGCATGCAAGAAAGTGTGCACATGGAAAGCTTCAGCTCGAAGGAAGAACAACACACACATGAGAGGAAGACCTAACGTCAGTAGGGTTAGGGTTTTGGTAATGTATTTTAATGGTTGAAGAGCCAAAGATGTATAAATACCGATATGGAGGTATTATAGGTAGTTTTTTTTGTTGTTCATGGATTTTGTAGTTGTTCCGACTTAGTTAGTAATCAGGTTTACATTCTGCGGTATGAACTGTTTTGTAAGTTGTTAAGCTAGAGGAGATGAGAGAAGGTAGATCTTGAGGATTATATTGTAGTTTGAGGAGCCTGGTGTGATCTAGTTCGCCTCATATAGATCTTACCCATCTGAGGAGAGTTGTAAGTGCATGGCGCATAGATACAAAACTATCATAATAAAAGAGAGCCAGTAGCCAAATCTTTGTGAACGTAGCCCAGGAGGGGGTGAACCACAGTAATATCTATGTAATGTGATGAATGCATGCCTATATTTATCATCTTTTCAGTAGTGATTTGTTATGCTTGATGAAAGAATGATTTATTATATTGCTTGTTTAAATATTGTTCACGATACTAAGGGAACAAGCTGTTGAAATTACTGCATAGTCATGAATAATAGTATGTGACATTTACCAGTTTTAATAATGGTTCAATGGTCGAGTTCTCATATCTCATACTCAATCCTAGGATGTAAACACCTAAGTCTTGTAGCCACCCATTAAATCTATCTCAGGTGATACTGCGCAGAGCATTCTGTTTGATGTGTTTCCTTCTAGTTTACCAGGAGGGCCGATAGTTTTAGAGGCTTTGTTGGAAAGCCAAAAGATATGAACCCTGGGTCAATAACTCAAATGGCATAGAAGAAGATATAACCAACACATTTTCTCACTAGGTTCTTGTTACAATCCCTCTCTTACCTTATTGAAAATATCATCCTCTTGTAAAAGGGTTATGATCCTTTGTTTGATGTCAGACTCTCCTACACTTGTTGTTGCCATGTGTATTTCCTGCAAGTTGTGACTGAGTGCATCTGCCACACTATTTTATTTCCCTTTTATGTGATTGATCTCAAAATCAAACTCACTAATCAACGCCATCCATCTGGCCTATATAGCATTCAACCTTGGCTGGTCAAAAAAGTATTTTAAACCACAATGGTTTGTCCTAAAGACAAACGTTCTTCTAAGAAGATAATGTTTCTACATCTTCAACAAATGCACAATTGTTGTGAGCTCCAAATCCTGGGTGGCATACCATTGCTCGTGTTGATTTATCTTTCAAGACTCATAACTGATCACTTGTCCTTCTTGCATGAGGACCCCACCTAATCCTTCTTTGCAAGCATCAGTACAAACCAGGAAATCCTTTTCAGGATATGCAATCTTAAAAACAAGGGCATTAGTCAAAAGATGCTTCAGTTGTTGAAAGCTAGCTTGACACTTTGATAGCTATACAAATTTCTTCCCTTTCCTCTGTAATGAAGTAATGGGATGACCAATCTTGGAAAATCCCTTTATAAACCTTCTATAAAATCCAGTTAGTCCCATGAAATACCTTACCTCTGTCACATTCTGAAAGGAAGACCAATCCATGAATACCATGATCTTCTCGGGATCTACTCCACTCCTTCTGTTGAGATGGTGTGGCCTAAGTACTAGATCTCTTTCTGAAAGAAGTCACACTTGTTGAACTTAACATACAGTTGGTGATCTCTCAACACTTGTAACACCATCATGAGGTGCTCTTCATGCTATTCTCTAGTCTTGGAACACATCATAATATCATCATCAAACACTAAGACAAACTTATCCAAATATTTCTTGAGAACACTATTCATCAAGCACGTGAAGGTAGTTGGTGCATTGGTAAGCCCAAATGAAACCACCACAAACTCATAGTTTCCATACCTTGTTTTAAGTGCTCATCTTGTAGGGTATTTTTGATGTCTCTACTGCTCCAATCACCAGATCTATTGAAAAATCTATATCTCTCTTACGAGGAAGTCTAGGTACCTCCTCTAGAAATACATCCTTAAACTCCCACAAAATTGGGTGATCTTACGCCTTCATCTCCTTGGTGTCTGCTGAGTTCAGTGCTTGTATTGGATACAAGGGACACCCTTTTTGACTAAATTTATTAAGTTGTAATGTTGATATTTTCCTAAATGAAATTGGCTTCCAAATTCCTTGCAAAACTATTTCATTTCCTTCTTCATATTCACACTCTAAAGTTTTATCATAATAGTTCAGTTTTGCATTGTGAACTACTAATCAATCCATGCCTAACAACAAATCGTATGATCCTAGGGGTAGGATATTCAAAGTTTGTTTAGTATTCCACTCATTTCAAATGGACATTCTTATATTACCTATGCCCCCTTTCTCTAGGTCCTTGTGGCTAGCTAAACCAACCATGCCTTTGCATGTCTCTTTCTATGTAAGGTACATGCTTCGACAACTTGAGGTGAGACATAACTAAGGTTAGATCCAGGGTCAATTAAAATAGAGATGGGTTGGTTGGAAATTATACCTTCCAGCTCTACTATAGAAGCTTGGTGATCTTCTTGTCGGTTTTCCACAACTGCATATATTTTGGGCACACTTCTGGACACATCATTGATCATAGTAGCATCTTGAACATGATAAACTATTTTGTATTCATGTTTCCTGTGAGGACAATCTCTTAACATATGTGCCTCTCCACAACCCCAACATTTTAGAGGCCCTTTCTTTGGTTCCTCTACTTTTTTTGTCACCTCCTCTACTGGTTTGTTTCCACTTTAAGATGGAAAAAAAATTGATGTACACTTCTGCTCAGTTGATTGAACTGGGCACCCTTCTTCGTATTGTTATATGGGAATGATTTAAATCCCCTTTTTGGAATCCTCTCTTCTCTTTCCTCTTACAGTTCTTAGAAGGCTCTTGCTTATGCTTAGAATGATTGTAGCAACACTAAGCATTACTAATGGTATCTTGCAATGTCTTAGGCTCATCAAATTCAATTATGTCCTGATAGGACTGTGGTAACTCACTAAGGAAATGTTGTATCCTTTCTTTCTCATCCTTCAGGTAAGGGACATACCTCAACAACTATAAAAACCTCTTAGCATAGGCATCCATGGTAATTTTCCCCAAATTATGTTCATGGGCCTCTTTGATCCTCCCATCGAAGTACTTCTCCAATAGGTAAACCTTCTTGAAATACTTTTCAAATTGCTTCCAGGTTAGTTTACTCTCTTTCAATCCTTTGACTTCCTTAAGGTCCTCCCACCATATGGAGGCTCCTCCATTTAGATTGAAAATTGCAATCTTTGCCTTGGTATTTTTCAATTAATTATGTACATGAAAATACTTCTTCAAACCCAACATCCAAGCCTGGGCTTCTTGATTTCTCCATCAAAGGTAGGCAACTTAGCCTTTTTGAATTATTTAGTCAGAGAACTTTTTGGATGTCTCTTTTTCTTCTTCTTCCTGGGAACACTTGATCCAGTGTAGTTGTTGGAAATCTCCTCAGAAGTTGTCTTCCTACTAGATGACTCTATGGAAATGTTTCCACTAGATCTTTTTTTCTTTGCATCTCAATGTCTCTTCTTGGAAGAACTCATCTTTACATTGTTATGACGTAGTCTATTCCTTTGGGCATCTGAAAGGGTTTTCAAACTCTCTGATTGCTACAATTTTTCATTACTAGTAGTTGGACCTTGCTGCAAATGCTTCTAAATTTTTGACAAACTCTACAGTAGCACTGCATTTAGCTCTGCTTGTTAAGCATGAGCCTCTCATTGTCTTCCTTCAAAATTTTGATTGTGGCTACCAAGTCTGGAGGGGTTTCTCTAGCCCTTTGACCATCAGAATCCTCATCTATGAGGTGTGGGGTGTCTTCCATGCTACACTGCACCATTCACCTCTATTGTCCTTTCAATACGTTTTACATGCTAAAACAACAAACCATTATTAATCATTGCATCAAAAACATTATAACATGCATTCTTGGAAAAATAATGTTTTTCTCAAACAGTGAAGCGATCCTAGTGAACCATTCAAGCCTATAGTTCGAACTTTTCTCTGATACCACTTTGTAACACACCCGTCCCCCTAATATTCCTTATGCTAGTGGGATGTTCATTTTCCTTTTTTTCTCTCATGCTAAGAACTCGGATCTGATCTTCTCGAATTGTCGTTTGTCACACCATTATGCATAAACTTCACTTAGGGAAACACTTACTATCAAAAACCTTCTTTTCCAACCTCCCACTACTGTGAAAATACCTCTAAGGACTCATTACGATAACTAGGGACATATACACCCTTAATCAAATGGATAGAATTACTTCTCACCACCAAATCAACGATCTATAGCGACGCAAACTCCTTCCAATAGAAACATTAGCGCCAATATTAATCCCTACTCCAATGGCTCCTTTGTGTTGAGTCATCACTATGGATCCAATGGTTCCTGGAATTGTAAACCAACAACTCTGATCCTATCGATCCTTCTACTAACTCAATAGTTATCACCCATCTCAACACCCTTTTCCTATCTTCGTCTAAGTGGGACCCACAATGATCTACAACTGAGATCATATTGTGCGCCCACTCAAAAATATATGGCTCATGCCCTTTCTTAGATTCCCTCACTATCGGAGTGCATCCTCTCCAAGCATCATAGGCCACTTCTACTGACTCACTCTGATGGTATCCTCCGACGGATCTGACAATCCTTGTTTACTTCATCTAACAGTTAGGGTTTACTCAAAGGTTATGACTGCGCGATAGTTTGGATTCCAACACCATCCTCCTTGGATCGAACCGCACAACATCCAATGGATACAATCCACCAAAACACCTCCTCACAGATTGATGGTCTTTGGACTCTCTAGTCGTTGAACTCTCTTAGAGAGCATCGTCTAGGTCTCTAACCCTCCGTCTTCCGATATACATCCACTCCTAGCACTGGTCATCGATGGTCCAGGATTCACCATTTTTCCCTTTGATGGATCGACATCTCTCATTGACTTGGAGCCTCCCCCATAAAAGTACCTATGCAACCTTGCACTCAACCCTGATGACCTGACCTTCCAACCAACAGTCGGGATCACCTCATAGTGTCAAATCTACGATTGTCATTTGTCCTGACTCAAAATATGGGTTTACATTAAGGTAACATTCTGATTCGAGACTTAACAGTTTAGTTCTCCCTACCATCTTATTCTCTAAGGTTTCACTAGGATCCCTTGAACTATGGGTTTATCTACCAAAATTGGCTAAGGTGTTCTCGCTTCAAAACTTGGTTGAATACTTACATCTTGCAATCTTTCCATTTCAAGATGGGACATTTATAGATTTAAGGCTCCCAACCAATATATAGACCCTATGTCATCACTCATCTAGTGGAGGTTTATATCCTGCAATATTTCCATTTCAAAGGCTTGCAGTTTTCAAAGGGATGCACTATGATTTAACATTGCTTACCAAGCTATTCATATTTACCTGGTTAATAGTGAAAACAACCATGCATAACCCATTTTACTCAGCAATTCAACCATTATTTCTTACATTCACATTCATTGTATAATCCATAAACAACATATTTGCATCACCAAACATAAATTAGACATGTTAATTTAAAGCACTTATCTGTTCAGTGAAAGATTAAACCAACCAACTGAATGAGAAAGGAAGCTTTTTCTCCCAACCTTAGGCTATGTTTCAGTATGCCTTTCTACATCATGCCACCTTCATTCCAAGCCATGATATCACAAGGGAATTGATTTAGTTGGTTTGTAGATCCAAAATAGTACAGGAAGGTTACTCTCCTTCACTCCACTGGAAACAACAGAAGTTTCCCTCTTCCCACTGACCTCGGGACCTCCACGGGTTTATCAGACACCTTCCCAACTAGATTTCATTTTTGCAAGGGAGTCCCTTCTTTGTTGTACATTCCCTTAGTGGCCTCCTCTTATCATTGTTGGTTTCTTTCCAATAAGAACCAAGTCGTCGTCCTCTATTACTCCAATCTAGATCTGGATCTTCTCTGTTCCAGGGTGGCCATTAATTTATTGTGCAATTTTCCTATTTTCCTCAAGGAAAAATTCTCTATTGATCTATTTCTTAGAGTGACACGCATGAGTATCCTACTCACGGCTTCATCTATTTGTGAATCTACAACTCACTCTATTTAATGTAGTTATTTTTAAGAACCCATCTACAACTTCTTAGACTGCTGAAATATTTCAGCGTGTTCTCTTTCCCTTTTCTCTATGTATTCTTCTATGTTGCAAACCGTACTCTCTCTTCCTTTTCTCTTTCTCATCTGCATGGTATTTTCCACCTTTGGTCTCCTCTTCCACGCATTCCTCAAGATTCTTGTGGTTGTTGTCAGATGCAAACCTCCATTCTGAGATCCAAATTCGAAGGGGCAATCTAGTGCATCCTTCTGTCAGTTTTTGATTGACTCTTTGATTCTTCTATACACCAAATCTACCAGAGGTTATAACTGCTTCAACCACCAATCATTATCTACATAATTGATCACGTGTCTCTATGCAGATCTAATTACATTGGCAGGTGATGCATTCAATTTTGCAGGTGTAGGCTGGAATGTTGAGCAAGTTTCTTATTTTCTTCATTGAAACTTTTCCATTCCACCCCACCAGTCCACCTCACCAATTCCCACTTATAATATCATGGCCAGTACTCAAGGTTTTTCCTTCTTAGTCAGTTGTCTAATTTTTTCTATTAATCATCAACATAATTACATGCTTCATAATCGTATTACATGAAGTCTTAGCATGATTACAATCATGGGGAAAAACAGGTTGTTACACAGTAGGTCGAGGAGTAAAATTGGTAGAGGGAATATGAGTCCCATGTTTTTGGTCTAGACAACTAGGCACTTTGAAGGGAGAAACTTGAATTCTAAGCAAAGGAAAAGACAAATGAGCATTGTATGAAAATTTTCTTTCTTGGAGGATGCATGCACGTGATTGCAACTGAATGAGGATCCAACATTAATGTGCAAGATAATGGAGAGAAAAAGAGGGGTTTTCCTTATTAGTAGTAAAAGGTTCAACCATATGTAAGCTAAGAAGAAATTAGAGGGGTGGGAGGAGGAGGTGTAGGAGAGGCAGGTCAACAAGATTGCGGGATTTATTGTAAGACACATGCATACAATAAAAGAAGAGTGTTTATCCATGGGGAGTAACTTAATAAGTGGACAAGCCCACAATTTTCCCAATGGATATTCTCTTCCAAATAACACACAACTTTTGTTGAAAGTCATAGGTATACCTAATTAATGGGAACTTTGTCCATGGGAGTTTTGGAACATTCTAAAAAACCCTAGATCATTTGAATTTTGGAAAAAAAATTAATGGATTAGAGCAAAACTTTGCTTCATCGGAAAAAAAAAGGGACTTATTGGAAATGTTGAATCTACCTACTTATTAACTCACTCAAATCCATAAGGTACATGTTGTAAAGGAGAGTGGACTATGGAGACTTAGAATATGCACTAGAGATAGCATTTATGTATATGACTTTGAAGTTGTTGTTAGAGACAGCAAGTTTTTTTTTATGAGTTAGACCTTAAATAACTCCCCAACATAAAGGCTATTGTGTAGGAGACATTCAAGTTACACCCATTTAATCCATTCATCATGTCTTGGATTGCAGCAAAGGTGTGAAAATTTATGGGCTAATAAATACCCATGACCCTCCATATCTTAGTGGACATGTGGGGAATGTAGCACAAATATATCTATATAATTATTTAACAAACATTCCTCTAGTTGTGGGTACTTTTCTTCATGGCAAGTTAGAGTTTTGATCAATCTGAAACTCTCATTGATTTTTTGAGGATTTGGATCAATTCATGATTAAAAATAACTCTTAGGGGCATTTTCTACCATGCATAGAACTTGGATCATGGTGGAAATCTACTCATACCTAAAATTTCTATTGGATTATTTTCAAATTTGTTGTTCTGAAGAGGGTCAACTTTCTACAAGATTAGCTTAGTCCCAATGAAAACTCAACATGTGGGAGAGGTTGATATATTCAAGCATAAAAATTTTGTGGGATGATGATATTAAGGGTAGTAACTTCCAACTAATATTTTTTAGTGCTCGCAAGTGGGTTTATGTGCATGGGTGGTGTTTATTTATTAGGCTTACTGATTAAGGCAAATGGGAAATCATTACTTCCATGCTCCCACGGTCTGCTCAGGGATATTACTCAACTTCCCATACCCAAGTCACCTGACAACTAGTGTCATGTGGCACCACGACATTTCCAACTCAGCAGTCCGACCAAACTGATAGTACTTCACCTAGAAGACACCTCTTTCACTCAATATCTACCCATATCTACGCCTTGAGATACTTGGAGAGTCAAGTCTCCACACCCAACTCATTGCCATCAAAATTCCCACCCAACCGTGCACTTCATTGCACTTGTATTCTTTACAACGCATACAGTTAACAAGTTATATACTTATCAAATTATGCAACCAAGAACAAGCAACATACATACACATGAGAAAGAGACATAGGTATGGTTGGGTGGCACCAACATGCCTAACAACCATAGAATTCTTTATATACAATATGTTACAACAAGGTACAATACAATGCATTTGATACAAGAAGGGAGTACTTGGCTCATACATAAGATACAAGTCTGCAAAGTTGTCTGACTTGCCTAACCCTGATGTCTACTTTCTCCTCACACTATCATGACCAAGTATATATCACAAAGCACCACGAGATTCCTCTCCATCTCACGCACTGTCAAACCCAAAACACCATGCTAGCTGAACTCATTCCAAAGAGAACTCGTCCCAAATCTATTCACGAAACATCTGCAAGGAAACACAACTGATAGAGGTTATATGAGATAGTGTTAAATATGTTCGAGGTAGGATTAATGATGATAATAGTTATATGGTTTATAAGGATTATAGGGGATAGGGATTAGGGGTGATAGGTGTTTTAAATGTTTGGGGTTAGAGGGACTAGGGGTGATTGAGGTTATAGAGGTTAGGGTTGTAAGGATTAAATGTTAATGGTTATAGGGGTTATAAGTGTTAAGGATTAATGGTTATGTGGGTATGGATTGTAGGGATAAGGGATAGAGTAATTTATCCATTAGAATGGTGTCACTGTAATCGAACCATTTTAATGATGTGACTCTAACCAATATCCATAATACAAATTTCATCCTTGCAATAGAAAAAGTGTCTTAGAATAAATTTTGATTGTATGCAGCTTGCCCCTTAGAGCCATCAAAGGACAAATGTCCCAAGATGGATGATTTTCTAGTGTTGCAATAATTTTCCATATGAAATACCTTGGATCCCTCCAAGGACAAACATTGATTTCTCAATGGAACTTATCACTAGAGCTACACGTGTGTCTAAAACTCCCTATTGAATGAGTCCACCAAAGTTAAAAGATTTTAAAATGCAATTGAAAGAATTATTGGCCAAGGGGTATATTTGTCCAAGTGTATCACCTTTGGTAGCACTAGTCTTGTTTATGAAGAATAAGGATGGGACACTTGGGTTGTGTATAGATTGTAGATAGCTTAATAAAGTCACTATCAATAATAGGTACCCTTTACCTAGAATACATGTTTTTTTTTACCAATTGAGAGGGATGAAGGTCTTCTCAAAGATTGATTTCCGATCAGGTTATCATGAACTTGGGATTAATATGAAGACATTCATATGATGACTTTTACAACAAGATATGGGTACTATGAGTTTGTGGTGGTACCTTAGGCTTAACAAATTCTCTAGCTATGTTCATGGGTCTTATGAATAGTTTTTTTCACAAGTATTTAGATAAGTGTGTTATTATCTTCCTTGATGATATTTTCTTTTATTATAAATCAAAAAAGGAGCATCAAGAATACTTGCCCTTGGTTTTTCGGGTATTGAGAGAACATTAGTTATATGCCAAACTAAGCAAGTGTGATTTTTATTAAAAGGAGATTCAATCTTTGGGACATACCATTTACAACAAGGGGATATCAATGGATCTAGAGAAGTTGAAGCCATAATGGATTGGCCTACTCCAATTTTTTTTATGAAATACGATCACTTTACGGGTCTTCTTAGCTACATTTAAATGTTTTCCCAAAATGTATATCCAATCACTTGCCTTCAAAAAAAGGGGAGGAAAATTGAATTAACACAACATTTTGAGGAAAGTTGTTTTTAGATTCTAAAGAAACTCTTTACAAGTGCACCAATAATGAAAATAGATATCCAAATGAAGATTTTGTCATATGCACATATGATTGTATAGAAGGAATTGATGGAATCCTCACATAGAATAGTTATGTTGTGTGTTATGAATCTTGAAAACTAAAAGAGCATGAGATATATTATGGCATTCATGACTTAGAACTTGTTGTTGTCATGAACACTTTAAATATATGGAGTCACTACTTGATATGTAGAAAATTGGACCTAAGAAATATCATAATGACTTGAAATATTTATTTGTTCAACCAAATTTCAATGTAAGGTGAGAAAGATGGATAGCATTCCTTTGTGAGTTTAATTTTTTATATCAAACACATAAAAGGAAAAGAAAATAGTGTTGCAGGTGTATCGAGAAAAAGGATCAATGTAATGCAATTATTAGCAATTAGCATATGAGAATTAGATATAAGGAAGAGAATTGTTGCTCTTACAACATATGAGTACTATCTTCACGTAAAGTAGGGGTTGTACCAGGAAAAGGTACAACATAAATATGAGGAATATCAAATAGGAAATGATGGTATTGTCCTTTACAAAGATTGAATATATGTTCCCACATCTTTAGAGTTGAGAGAGATCATTATGCATGAGATGCATAATGTACCATACTCTGGTCATCCAGGCTACCATAACACAATTATAGCAATGTGAAAACCATATTATTGCCATGCAATGAAAAAAGATGTTGCTAATTACATTTTTAGGTGCTTCAAATGTTAACAAGTCAAGGCAAAAAATCAACATCTAGTAGGGTTGTTGTAGTCGATACCTCTTCCAGAACAAAAACAAGAAGTGTTAATTATGGATTTTATCACTAGTTTAAAGGGACTATAAGAAAACATGATTCCATCATGGTAATAGTTGATAAATTATCTAATTTTTCTCATTTCATTCCAATCTGATCCATAGATAAGGCAGTTGACATATCATATATATTTATAAAAGAGGTAGTCAAATTGTATGGGATACCCAAGGAAATCATTTTTTATGGGGACACAATGTTCTCCTCAATTTCTTAGAAGAGTCTCTTAAAGGAACTAGGCAAACGGTTTAGTTTTATTACAACATATTATCAATACGCCAATGGGAAGAATCAAAGGGTGAACTGAGTAATCAAGGACATGGTGTACATGTATGTGATGGACAAACCATTCGAGTGGGAAGATTATCTCCACTTAGTGGAGTCTACATACAACAATGTGAATTATGCATCCTTAGGAATGAGGCCATTTTAAGATTTATATGGTAGAATATGAAACACTCTAGTAAGTTGGGATAATACCATGAATAGAATTACACTTGGGCCAAAATTGCTCAAGGAAATGAAGGAGAGACTGTTAAAATTAAGTAGAATCTAAAAGAAACTCAGGATAGAAAAAAACATTGTAGATGGGAACAAAGTTCATAGGGAATTTAAATTTGGAGATCATTTATTCTCAAGGTAAAACCAAAGAAGAGTTCCTTAAAACTTGGGAGTTGCACCAAGCTAGCGCCTAGATATTGCAAGTCACTTGAAATCCTACACAAGATGGTACAAATTGCATATAAACTTGCATAACCTACTAGTATTTGAGCTCATAATGTTTTTTTTTTTATGTTTCTATTCTAAACATATGTGTGCATGATTATATACATGTAATTAATTGGGTGTTGATCCAAAATGAAACCAAGGGAGATTCCAAGTAGAGTTGTTATGCATCCTATACAAGAAAGTGGCATTGCTTTAAAATAAAGCCATTGGTTAGTTAAAGGTGCAAAGAAATCATTATGGACCAATTAAGTCTATGTGGGAGCTAGAGGGTGCCATGATAGAGGCATACCCATATTTGTACTAATCTAGAGAGTATGCCAAGGTCAATGTTGTTCCAAGAGGGAGGGGAATGTAATACCTCAGTTTTGACCCCTAGGATATAATTTATCATGTAAAGAAATAATGTTGTTGTAATCTATTTTCTATTGTTTTAAGTCGTGTGGGCTAAGTTGGAATAAAATATGATGTAATTATTGTAAATATAATGTAAATATGCCTAGCATGGAGAAAAAGGCCAAGTCCCAACTAGAGAATTATAAATAGGTCTTAGACTTACTGGGGTGCTTTCAAGTTATTTTTCTATATAGCAAAATCACATTTTTTAGATTCATATTCGCATTTCAGAAAGTTCCCCGATGGGAATATCATATCATTAGTTCACATATTAGCCTGCTCTTTCAATTCCATTAAACTAGATCACAAAACATAAAGCCCACAATAATCCAAAATTTGAAGTTATTATATTGCAAAGTTAGAAAAGAATATATATAATACAATAAAATGTGTTCATGGTAAAGACTACTAGAAACACAAGAGGGATATGAACCATCAAGAGGGGAAGATAGGGGGTGGAAAAATGAGACATAATCTCTCATGTCAAAAGCATATATGAATTTTTCTCCCTGGTTGTTGAATTAGTGAAACGTTCCTAATTGTTAACACATAAGATTGATCATGTAAAGGAGGATTTATGGTTTTCAGAGCCTATAATTTAACCATTTCTCTAGGGATTATGTCATACCATCAACTAACAGCCTCCTCAAAGTGTGCAAGCTATATTTGAGTTGGCACTGCGAACTAGTTAAGGAGGAGTGTTCTAGCTTGGATAGGTTGCAGGCACTCACGTTCGGAATTATCAACATCCAAAGTAGCCTTAGGGCCATTAGGTACTCCATGAGGGTTTGCATCTTGTTTGAAGGTCGAGAAAGTTGTTTTGGATGTTTTTCCTTTTGGCGCTGCGAACTGGCTGACAAGCACTGCAAACTCATTTCCTGTAGCATCTTCTTTTACAGATTTGATCATAAATCCAAAATGGTGATGTGGGTTTTTCTGAAACTTTTTGTGGAGGATCATGATAATGTCATTACTTTCTGTCCAAATTTTCGCCTGACCCTGTTTGTAATTCGAGAGATATAATTAAAACACCAGTGCGCTACAAATTGGCGTTGCAAACTCTCTATTTTGAATAGTTGTTAGATATTCACCTTGTTTGGAGGTTGGCACATGTTAAGGAAGGTTCGAATGGTTGATGTAAAAGACTTTTTTGGTGATTTTAATGAAAGATAGCCTACACTGGTTTTGATGTATCCAACTTGATGAAATATTGTTTAATGGAAGTTAGTTATCTTTTTTCCATCTTATCTCTCTCACTCTGAAATTGTATTGTCATTGAAGGTTTCAAATGATATTTTGTAGTTGTATGACAATGGATGTTTGATTGTGATATTGTTATAGCTTTCTCAAAGTTTTTGTTTTCTTGTATTTAAGAAGTTCTTGTATCTTAATCATTTCTCTCATTTGTCTACTGGCATAGCTTGAAGCTAGTGGTAGACTCACTTCATTTTCTTACTAAGTCTTCCTTTTATTCACACTAATCCCAAAAACACTAACCTAAGCTAAAAAAGACCTATTTTGTTGATGCACTTGATCTAGAATTTCCTGTGTTTTGACATTGTTGAACTGAGTTTTATCCATTTGACACCACATTTTAAGACTTATCTCATAAACCTATTGATGGGTACTGAGCTTGCACTTTAGAAGTCAAAGTGTAACTTTCAGTGCTAACATTTTTGGCGTCGTTGTTGGGGACGGAAGTGAAGAAATATTCCCTAGGAGAACGACAATGATCAAATCCATCTCTTGATGGTAGACAAGAGCAGGACACGAGCTTGACTGCAATCTTCTACTTGGCGACTCCAACTTCATCATAGATGAATCTATGGGCGAATACACTGGTTTGAAATGGAAAAGATTCTTGCTTAGAGGTATGAATTTTGTGATTTATCACATATATCAGGTTTTCCAAACCCCATTCCTGATAGAAGTGAATGGGAAGGCTTCCTTCCTAGGTTTAGAGGGGAAAATTGGGAAATGCCAGCTGAGTTTTTACTAGATTTTCATGAGTGCATACTTAAGCTGAAAGTTATACATGAATATGTCCTCATCAAATTGTTTACATACTCTTTATATGGAACAACTCGTGATTGGTGTAGATCACTCTCGGTTGCTTGTATTACTTCACTAAGACATTTTCATGCTGCATTTCGTTTGTTTTGCAAAGAGAAATCTGCAGTTGATTTCCTTTATCAAGAATGTTGTTATGAATTTGATTTGATGAGTAAAGGATCAAATAGTCATAAAGAGTATATTGCAGTAGAAGACACTTTTCATTATGATCAAGAGGATGATGATCTTCAAAGTGATAGCTAGGATGTAGATACTTTTGACATTGTATCAAATGTATCTATTATTTTAAGTTGTCATGAAAATCAAATTGTTTCCTTTGAGTATTCAAATGATATAGAGTGGATATTTACTAAAGCATATATAGAGATTATTAGCAGCCAACCAGTATATGATAATGAAGAAGATAAGGAAGAATTGAAACAGCAGTTGGAATTCTCTTTATCACCTATTGATGAGCAAACAATTCCAAGGATCAATGAGGAAATGTCTATCATTTATCTACCTGCACTTGAAAAAGACATCAAACAACATATGAGTAGCTATGAAGTATATGAGGACCATAATTTTATTGATGAATCAGCCTTCACAGAGGAGCAAGATGGTTTTGTTAACCAACTAGAAAAAAAAATTCATAAGTTTCATGATCCTGTGGATTTTTACATAGAGTTATATTTTTCAAAGGTTTCTAATGATCCAGTTGTTGGTATGATTTAAGATCATAGTTGTAAGTATCCATTGCTTACTAACCTCTTTTTGCAAGCTTCATATCACCTGGAAAAAATTATGAATAGTTGCATGGAAGGAGTTATTTTCATCGGTTTAATACTCACCTGGTTGCATTGGAAGTATGAATTCAATTAAGCAAAGAAGCTCAGCTAGATAGATTAGTGTAGGGATTTATATAAATAAGATTGTTATGAAATCATTTGATTTGCAGTGAGTGTTTTTCAATTTTAAAGAAGGAGCGGAGGTGCTCTCGGGCATATAGGTTTTGTGGATAGAGATGGAATGGATAAGGCACTAGAACTGCATGTTCTTGGCAGCTCACAGGGAGCATGCCATTCCCTATGGAGCCAAATGTTAACACATAATATTGATCATTTAAAGGAGGATTTATGGTTTTCAGAGCCTACAATTTAACTATTTCTCCAAGGATTATGTCATACCATCAACTAACAACCTCCTCAAAGTGTGGAAACTATATTTGAGTTGGCATTGTGAACTAGTTAAGGAAGAGTGTTGTAACTTGGATAGGTTGCAGGCACTCACGTTCAGAATTGTCAACATCCATAGCATCCTTAGGGCCATCAGGCAATCCATGAGGGTTTCCATCTTGTTTGAAGGTCGAGAAAGTGGTTTTGGATGTTTTTTTCCTTTTGGCGCTGCGAACTGGCAGACAGGGGTTGTGAACTTCATTGCGAACTCATTTCCTATAGCAACTGCTTTTACATATTTGATCATAAATCCAAAATGGTGATGTGGGATTTTTTGAAATTTTTTGTGGATGATCATGATAATGTCATTGACTTTTTGTCCAAATTTCAGCATGACCCAGTTTGTAATTCAAGAGATATAATTAAAACACCAGTGCACTACAAATTGGCATTGCAAACTCTTTGTTTTGCATAGTTGTTGGATATTTTCCTTGTTTGGAGGTTGCCACCTGTCAAGGAAGGTTCGAATGGTTGATGTAAAAGACCTTTTTGGTGATTTTAATGAAAAAAATCCTACTTTGGTTTTGATGTATCAGACTTGATGAAATCTTGTTTAATGGAAGTTAGTTCCCTTTTTGCCATCTTATCTCTCTCACTCTGAAATTGTACTGTCGTTGAAGGTTTCAAATGACATTTTGTAGCTGTATGACAATGGATGTTTAATTGTGAAATTGTTATATCTTTCTCAAAGTTTTTGTTTTCTTGGATTTAAGAAGTTCTTATATATGAATAATTTCTCTCCTTTGTTTATTGGCATAGCCTGAAGCTAGTGGTAGACTCACTTCATTTTCTTACTAAGTCTTCCTTCTATTCACACTAATCCTCAAAACCCTGACCTAAGCTAAACAAGACCTCTTTTGTTGATGCACTTGATCTAGAATTTTTTTATGTTTTGACATTGTTGAACTGAGTTTTATCCATTTGACACCACATTTTAAGACTTATCTCATAAACCTATTGATGGGTATTGAGCTTGCACTTTAGCAGTCAAACTGTAACTTTCAGTGCTAACACTAATATAACTCCACTTGTCTTCAAGTGGACACATGTGACAAAAATAATCCATGCCATTTTCTCCCATGGTTGTTGAATTAGTGGAGTACTCCCAATATTCTTCCACTTGTCCTCAAGTGTGGATATGTGATAAAAAAAAATCCACGACCTATTTTAATTGAATGTAGAGGAGCGCTCCAAATATTTCTCTATCTATCTTTAAGTGCGGCTGATACATTTTTACTATTGAGACATGTTTTCTTCATCTCTTGGATTTTTTTCCCAACTTGAGTTCTCCATCCTTAACTTGTTTCCCTATAAAATGATAAGGTCTTTCCTCATTTCAACATCTAAATTACTCATTTTATGTTTATGTTTCCCTTATTCTACATGCATGTTTTCCTCTTCTATCCTTAGGTTGAAATTATGTACATATACCTCGTGCCATATTACATGATTATCATATAGCACCAAGTTGCTATAAAGTAACCTATAGTCTAATCGTGTCAAACTGTGAAAGAGCCCAACTCACTAGACTTGTCATTGGTTTTCCTTGTTTGTTAGCACTTCGAGGAATTGTGCCACTATCTAATAGCATTTCTAACCCCTGCACTATGTCATGTAACCTTCATGTCTAGTACATTAGGTAAATAAAGGAATCACATGAGATGTAGAAACAAAATAAATTGCCAACCCTGAGGTCAAAAGAGGGCAAGAGGAAAGTGGGAAACTGTCAGTGCAAGTATTAAAGGATTGACAGTCCATGTATAGTTGCAGTGGAGATTTGTAGTTTTATGGTAGGTTGGGGTCAAGGTGTAGATTTAATGGTAGTGTTTTCCTTTTTTATTTCATAGCTTGACTTGGAAGTGGTATCTTCAACGGATACCTATGGTTGGATGTTGGATAACTCCTTTATATTTGGTTTTGATGTGAACTCCACTTTGTACATATAAGTGTCCTCTTATTATTTTGCATGATTTATAAATGGCCTAATATAAATTTGTTTATGGATTACTGGAACTCTATATTTGTAGTTAGAAAAGGGTATTATCGTAGTACATGTGCCTCAATGATGTATATTGTTGTAGAAAATTTTGTTTAAAGCTATTGGAAATCCCAAACTATGTTGTAGGTCGAAATTTGGTTGTAGATTAATGCATTGAACTAAATATATTGGATTATTAACATAAGGTGTCTTATTGCATTAAGTCTATTGGATTATGGAATTATGGTTTCTTATAGGCCAAAAGTTGTTACAAGGTAAAAGACATGTGTGGGTATTATAGTGAGGCTTAGATGGTTTCTTCATAATGCATTTGTCTTCTTGATATTAAATTGTATGGGAAGAACCATCCATTTTGGAAGTTTAATGGATCAATGGGTTAGCAATTAGGGGTTAGGCATTATTGGTTAGGGATTAGTCATTAGTAGTTAGGGGTTAATGGGTCACGGGCTATGTTATTTATATAAAAACAAGATGGGATAATCAAATATAATAGTAAACATTTATAAATAATTAATAAGTAAATAAGTAAAAAGACGCATCTCTTCGTAAAGAGGCAAAGAGGCAAATTATTGGGGCCCATTCATTGTAAATATCATCAATCATTATTATTCATTCTATCAATCACATGTTTTATTTTATCTCACATATTGAGTAAATTATGGAACGTTTCCACTACATTAGTATCATATCCCATGGTTTTGGCCCATGATATTTCTTAAACCACTTTGTAAAAAAAATTACCCATTGGTAAAAAATATTACTAATTCAGTGAAACAAAATTATTGATTGGGTCAAAAAATACATTATATATGAAAAGTCAATTTTTATATACCATTTATAAAGTGAATTAAAAGTAGGTTCTACAAAGAAAAATTCCAACCCTAACTCCAAGATGATTAGCGAAGACGAACTACACACAGATGTTAGCCAATGTAGAGATGAAGTCAACAGCATAAGACGTCATCTTAGTAATGTTACGAAGGGATAGAAAGAGATAGGATAAGGACAAAAAGAGTTAGGAGAAGTACAAAAAGAATTAAGGGATAAAATTAATAGATTATTGGAAAGGGAGAATGAAATCAAACTGTTGATAGAACAAGGGAAGAAAACTAATAGATTAATGGAACTCTTTGATAATTGATGGGAAGAACAACTATGAATGAGGGGTGATGATAAGGATGAAACAACCAGGAGACTTAATTATCATAGTGAAATAATTGAGCAATTGACTGAACAAGTAGACACATTATTTGTAGAACCCTTAGTCTATCGAAGATCACCACAAAGTCCAAAATCACAAAATACATGTGATAAGAGACATCAAGAAGCACCAGAAATAATGTTTTCAGACAATATGCATAACTTAAGATTTTAAGATAGAGATTATAAAATATTTAAAAAAGAATTATGAAAATATGATGATAAGGACCCTAGAGGAGTCATCATCTGGGTCAACAAAATGGATGGTATCTTTCAATCAAATTCCTCGTTGGGTGAATGAAAAAAATTAATGACAACCTCCAACAACATAGAAGATGAAGACTTTGAATCTAATTGTGAAAATGAAGAGGAAGATGGAGACTCTAAATCCAATTGTGAATATGAAGGAGAAGACAAAGACTTTGTATCCAATTCAAAATACGAATATTAAGATAAAGACTCTAAATCCAATTGGGAATATGAAGAAGATGAAGAAAATGGTGATTATGATGAATTTCCCCTCCCATCACATCCAATTTGTTTCTCCCCCACAATCCCACAACCCATCCTTTACATTGTCCATGCCCCCCTCTCCCCCCTCCCCCCTTCCTCATTCTCATCCCTTTCTGCCACTCTCATTTCACCCTACACTACATGATGTCACTATAATCAGAAATTTCTAATAATGTGGCTCTAACCAATATCCATAATACAAATTCCATCCTTGTAGTAGAAAAAGTGTCTTAGAAAGAAATGTCAAGTGTATGAAACTTGTATCTTAAAGAAATCAAGGATAAAGGTCCCAAAATAAAAATAAAATGACTTTAAAGCAAGTTTTAAAAAAAAAAAAAATTTAAAACACATTAAAAAAAAAAATTATAAAATAAAAATTAAAAACAAAGTTTGAAATCAAAAGAAAAAATAAAAATAAAGTTTAATTTTTAAACAATAGAAAAAAAATGAAATGGGGTGGTGGGTGCGGTGGGGGGTGCTCTCCCCCATCCTCCCTCCCCTGCTCCCCCTCCCCCTCTCGTCCCTCCCCACCAACTCCCCTTGCACCCTACACTACATGATGTCACTCTAACCAATCCTTTCTAACAATGTGACTCTAACCAATATCCATAATACAAATTTCAACCTTGTAGTGGAAAAAGTGTCTTAGAAAGAAATGCCAATTGTATGCATCTTGTGTCTTAGATCCATCAAAGGTAAAAGGTCCTCAAATAAAAATAAAATGACTTTAAAGCAAGTTAAAAATAAAAAATAAAAAAACAAAAAAGGAAGAAAACGAAAAAATCAAAATTAAAAATAAAAAAATAAAACACAATAGAAAAAAAAAATTAAATTTTATAAAATTAAAATTAAAAACAAAGTTAGAAATCAAAAGAAAAAATAAAAATAAAGTTTAATTAAAAAAAATAGAGAAGAATGAATTATGGTGGTGGGTGGGGTCGGGGGGCGAGTCTCGGAATTTCCCCTCCCCTCATATCCAAGCCATTTCTCCCCCATAATCCCACCGCCTATCCATTCCCCTACCCATGCCCCCCTCTTCCCCCTCCTCCCTTCCTCGGTCCCCCTCCCCCTCTCGTCCCTCCCTGCCACTCCCCTTGCACCTTGCACTAAATGATGTCACTCTAACCAATCCTTTCTAACAATGTGACTCTAACCAATATCCATAATACAAATTTCATTCTTGCAGTGGAAAATGTGTCTTAGAAAAAAAATGTCAACTATATGCACCTCATGTCTTGGAGCCATCAAAGCACAAAGGTCCCAAGATGGATGATTTCTTAGCTTTGCAATAATTTTCTAGATGAAATACCTTTCCTCCCTCCAAGGAGAGACATTGATTTACCAATTGAACTTATCCCTAGAATTACACATGTGCCTAAAACTCCCTCCCAAATGAATCCACTAAAGTTACAAGAGATAAAAATGCAATTGCAAGAATTGTTAGCCAATGGGGTATATTCATCCAAGTGTATCACCTTTGGGAGCACTAGTCTTGTTATGAAGAAGAAAGATGGGACACTCGGGTTGTGTATACATTATAGATAGCTTGGTAAAGTCACTATTAAGAATAGGTACCCTCTAACTAGAATACATGATTTACTTGACCAATTGAGAGGAAGAAAGTCTTCTCAAAGATTGATTTCAGATTGACTTATCATTAAGTTAGGATTAAAGATGAAGACATTCATATGACAACATTTACAACAAGATATGGGTACTATGAACTTGTAGTGATGCCCTTTTTCTTAACAAATTCCCCAACTACATTCATGGGTCTTATGAATAGTGTTTTTCGTGAGTATTTAGATAAGTTTGTTCTTGTTTTCCTTGATGATATTTTCTTTTATTATAAATTAGAAAAGGAGCATGAAAAAAACTTGTTCTTAGTTCTTCAGTTATTGAGAGAACATCAGTTATATTCCAAACTAAGCAGGTGTGATTTTTATCAAAAGGAGATTCAATATTTGGGACATATCATCTCCAGGGAAGGGATAACAATGGATCTACAGAAGATTGAAACCATAATGGATTGGCCTACTCCAAACAATGTTTATGAAACAAGATCATTTTATGGGTCTTGTTGGCTACTACAAAAGGTTCATATAGAGGTTTTCCCAAACTGTATATCCAAACATCTCCCTTCAAAAGAGGGGAAGAAGTTTGAATGGACACAACATTGTGAGGAAAGTTGTTTTTAGATTCTAAAGAAAATATTTACAAGTTCACTAATCCTAAAAACAGTAGATCCAAATGAAGACTTTGTCATATGCACAAACGATTGTATAGAAGGAATTGGTGGAATTCTCACACAAAATAGTCATGTTGTGTGCTATGAATCTTGAAAACTAAAAGAGCGTGAGATATATTATGTCATTCATGACTTATAACTTGTTGTCATGCACACTTCGAAGATGTGGAGGCACTACTTTATGGGTATAAAATTTGAGCTAAGAATAGATCATAATGGCTTGAAATATTTATTTGTTCAAGCAAAATTAAATGTAAGGCAAGCAAGATGGCTAGAATTCCTTTGTGAGTTTAATTTTGATATCAACACACATAAAAGGAAAATAAAATAAGGTTGCATGTGCACTAGGAAAAAGGATCAATGCAATGCAATTATCAACAATTAGCATATGAGAATTATATATAAGAAAGAGAATTGTCGAAGCCCTTACAACATATAAGCATTATCTTCAGGTTTAAAAGGAGTGATTGTACCGGGAAAAGGTAAATATGAGGGATATCATATAGGAAACAATGGTATGGTCCTTTACAAGGATCAAATATACCTTCCCAAGTCTTTAGAGTTGAGGGATATCATTATGCATGAGATGCATATTGGACCACAATTTATCATTCAGGCTACCATAAAGCAATATCATTGCCATGGAATCAAGAAATATGTTGTTGATTAAATTTCTAGGTGCCTAAAATGTCAACAATTCGGGGCTATGAATCAACATCTAATGAGATTGTTGCAATTAATACCTCTCTAAGAACAAAAACGGAAAGTCGTAACTATGTATTTTATCACTGATTTACCAAGGACTATAAGACAACATGATTCCATCATGGTAGTAGTTGATAAATTATCTAAATTTTCTCATTTTATTCCAATCAAACCCATATATAAGGAAATTAACATAGCATACATATTTATAAAATAGGTAGTCAAATTGTATGGGATACCCAAGGAAATCATTTTTTATAGGGACACAATGTTCTCCTCAAATTCTTGGAAGATTATTTTAAAGGAAATGGGCACATAATTGAATTTCAATACAACATACTATCAACACTCTAATGGGAGGACTAAATGGGTAAACTAAGCAATCAAGGACATGCTTTGTGTGTATGTGATGGACAAACCATCCAAGTCGGAATATTATCTCCACTTGATGGATTTTTCATACAACAATGAGCATTATGCATCCTTAGGAATGATCCCATTTTAAAATATATATATATAGTAGAATATGAAATACTCCAATAAGTTAGGACAATAACATGAATGCAATTACACATGGGATAGAAGTGCTCAAGGAAATGGAAGGACAAGTTGCTAAAATTAAGCCAAAACTGAAAGAAACTAAGGATGGACAAAAATTGATGTAGATAAGAACAAAATTCATAGGGAATTTAGGGTTGGAGATCATTTTTTCCTCAAGGTAAAACAAAATAAAAGTTCCTTAAAACTTGGGAGTTGTGCCAATCTAGAATCCATTTACTACAGGTTGTTTGAAATCCTAGAAAGGATAGGACAAATTGCATATAAAATTGCATTACCTATTATTATAGCGTCATTTGCCACTATACATGCATATGATGACTCATCGGCCTATGTTACATCCCTTTCCCTTCTTACAGGAATTAAATCACCTTTTGCCTCCTCAAAAACGTATTTAAAAACCCCATTTATCAAAGTGTATGCAACTTTCCTTAAAGAAACTCACATACGTATGCGGGTTCCCTATTAGAAACCCACATACATGTTAATTTTGGCTCAAAAACATATAATCCCAACATTTTGGGAGGAGTTTATGGGATTTTTCGCTCTCTAACTTCCTAAAGCTCATACATAACGACTCCAACTATCAAAATTGAATATAAAAGAGAGCCTTGGGGTGGAGGAAAAAGATGGCTAAGAAACGCACCATTATGTTGGCGTTTTGACGATTATCCTGAAAGGGTCCTATTTCCCTAGTGTCTTAGATTGTTCCCTTTGCCTGGAAACCCTTATTTCCACAATTTGCATTTGCCTTATCTTGTCAAGAAGAACACCTTTGTCTTCCTTGGACCTGTTAGAGTGCAGAGTGTTGGAGGCACTCCTATACATTTTCAGCCTTGGGTGGAGGAACTTGGAGTCTAGTTTCAGGATGGTGTCAAAACTATTACAGGTTGTAACCAACCCCTTTTTTTGTCATTAATGAAAGTATCTCTCATTCTCATCCATAATTTGTGTTAATTTATAATTCTTATAATGTTATATGTATGTTATTTTGAATCTAACATTGAATCTGAACTGATTACAATTAGTTAGTTAGCGGATAATTACTCTTTGCAGTTGTATCTTTCTTTATTTGCAGGAATTTCATAGGGTTGATGAGAAGGAATTCCATATAAAAAGACACCAAGTGAGATCTTCTCCAAACGTAGGATTCCAGGTGCACTCTTCTTCCCTTTTTCCTGAAAGTTAGTTATTGTAGGTAGTTATTCCTAATTGATTTTTTAATTAGAGTTTGAGATAAGTTTCATTAGGTTCTAATCTGTTGTGGTCCTAACCCAAAGACCATAGGGAGTAATTTCCTGTAACGGAATTGGTGACTCCACTGGCGATTCTCTCTTTTTGGGTCGTTAAGGGTGCTTGCCTTTTTTTCATTTCTATTGAAACGTTTTTTCTATTTTAAGCCTGTTTTCAACACTCTCTGAGTCTGTACAATCCTACCTAAGCCTTCCAGTGCATTTTTCTCTATTTTTTAGGGCATTTTAAGGGTTACGGGGGTTTCCCTCTTAGGAGTCGCGTACATACACAAATGTTGTACTACACAGTCATGTACATGTTCTGAAGAAGGGTTTTTTCTCTTCCAACCTACTAGAAGTCAATTTGTTTTTACTCTGAGATATTTGTGGGTCTTTTGTGGGTTTTTAAAAGTGTTGTCCAAAAATCTGTTTCTTTGTTTCCAATATTGCAAGAAAAACTTAAATATTTTGGTCAACTTATGTGTTTGTTCCAAGTTGTTTTTGTTTCTGTTATGGTTTAGGGTTTCAGAAAGATTAGTAGGGTGTTTCTTACACTCTGTTTCCTATTAGTACAATGGCTCATCAGTTGCTTAGTCATATGTTTTTTAGTCTTTCTCCCCCTACACCTTTATTGTTTTCTTTATTGATTCAAAATTAAAATATAAGAGTGTATGTTTTTTTAACTTCTTCCCTTGTCTTTCGTATTTCCATTTTTTAAAAGAAAAGTTCATTGTAAGCATTTTTTTTTTCTTCTTGAATTTACTCTTGTGCTTTAAAAGAAAAGAAATCCAATTTTGCAAAGTTCTTCCGCACTTTGTTCTGCATTGCCTTTCAAAAGATTCTTAGATTTGAATTGCAAAGTGGTTTAAGATCTTGCATATAATAAAAAATGCATTGTTTTCATTTTTGAAAAAATATAAATGATCTGGGATGTTTTTGTCCTGTGACTTATTAAAGAATTGTATTAAATGAGCATAAACTAAAGTACACCATAAAGAAGGAAAAAATCAAAAGGAAAGAGACATAAGCATGCAATATGAACACAAATAACTTGATAATGGAGTTCTTCCCTGGTGGACTACGTCTTCGGCTCCTGCTCTCAAATGGGTAGGTCTTTTTATTAACTCCACAAAAGAATTGGGTAAAATACATAAGTATACATCATTTTGGAGTTAAGATACAGAAGCTTTGCTCATATCAGAAAACTAACATCACCATTGTGTCTGTGGCATCGTTTTACCTAAAAATGATTGTCTCCATGCCTTGATCTGAGTCTAACACTTTCAGGCCCAAGAGACACATCTCCCTCGTTTATCGTGCCACTACCTTTGCAATAAATGACTGAGAAATCTCGAAAAGTGTGCCCCATTCCATACAAAGTCCATATGGGCACGCTCGGTTCTCCTCTCTGTCTTCTGTCTTCTCCCTTCCAAACTCTTGCGAACACCCCTTTATATAGCAAAATGTAGCGGTTATGCATTGATGGAAGAGGTTGGCGCATTGGTTATGGAGGCTATATTTAGAGAGTTTAGTTGGCGGAGGTCCCGGGGTCGAATCCCATGGGCATCTCCTTTTTATCATAGAGTTACAACAAGATTTTGGCAGGCTCTACCCAAATCGGTGGAGATTCAGGCTGTGGCTATATTTGGCGGACAATTAGCGGATGGCTATATATATTGGCAGTTGGAATAAGCCCCTAAATTGGTGGATGTTGTGGTTGTATGGGCTAACACGTAACCAAGGGTTGGGCCGAAGGCCTAGCCATTTTCTCCCTCAATTCGAAACATTAGTCAACTTAAATACAATTCGTGTTGTATTATAAACAAGAACTAAAGAGTGGAAGGTTGGTTAGCATGGAGATGAACTGGGCCTGATGACCCCTTGGTCCAATAAGCCCTGTACCTGCTTCTTGATCTCTTTCATCTCCACAACTATCATGTACATGCCCACAATAGGAAATAGAGAATCCTGCTAAAGATGTATCTCATGTTGGATTTCCCTCTTAGGAGGTAATCCATCTAGTTCTTGAAAAATATCATCATACTTAGAGACAATATCAATTAATTCCTTTTTATGAGATGGATCACACCTTGGAAAGCGTCGGATGTCCCGACATATTTCTCTTTGACGACCGTGAGTACATATCTCTTATTAGTGGTTATGAGTCTTTTCATTTTCCCTACACTAACAAGTGTCGAATTTACCCTCATGTTGTGAGCTCTAACAATATATTCCACTCCCCATTTAGTAAGGTGGTATTTGTTCTCATGACGAAAGAATATTGTTTTTCTATCATAAAGATAGGGACTCCCCAACACTATGCCACATATATCAAGTGGTACAACAGCCAAATCCACTTCATCAATCAACTTTGAAGCAATAGCAAATAACACCCTACATTGTTTGGTGACATTAAGTTTTTCTTTATCACATACCCAACCAAGAGAGTAAGGCTTTGGATGTAGTTTCATTACAAGACCCATCTTCTTGACAAGTGCTTCAGATATTAAGTTTACTTGGGAACCCGGATCAAATAATGTATCTATCTTAGTATGTTTAGATACAACTCGTATATGAAATAACTCATTCCTCTTGTGTTCATCAATATGAGATTCATCATTGGAACTTGAACTAGCATGAAGAGAATCTTTACCTTGTACTCCATCCATCGTGATCTTTCCTTCATCTCCTGATTCGAAACCAATATCTTTTTACATTGTAGCAACAGTCTTTGTCTTCCCCTTTCCACCGAACTGTTTTGGTTTCTTTTCCAGATGTAGTTTCCAACAGTGTTCTTCATCATGACCGCTCTTCTTGCAATGAGTGCAAGGTGGTTTTCCTCCTTCTCTTGTTATTGTAGCGGTCTTCTTGTCCTTCCTTTTAAACTTATTAAAATTCTTTTGTGGTAAATTGGAAGGTTTCTTCATGGGATCTTCTTGAACATGTTTCCCCATGTTCTCAAGGTGAGTGGATTGCACACAAACTTTGTCAAGACTAGTGGGGTTAAACAAGAGCAAAGTATGACGAATATAACTATGAAGTGCGCCAATATACTTCATTAAAGTTTCATAAGAATCCAAATGAATATTCAATGCTAGAGCTTTCTTCCTAAATTCTTCTGTGAAACTTTGTACAGTCTGACCTTTACTCTGCCTCAAAGTTTTCCATTCCATATCATTGCTTTATGTAAATACCCTAATGGATAGAATTACTTCCTTATCTCTGTTTTAAATTTTGACCATGAGGAAAGAATATTACCACACTTACTTTTGTCTTGTAGCTTGCTCTCCCACCATACGAGAGCGGTGTCGTCCAACCGAAGAGAATCCAGTTACACTTTAACTTCCTCTTCTTCAATATGTTGAACATGGAAATATACTTCAACCTATCGGATCTAATTATCTAGTTTTTAAGGATTAGAATCTAGATTAAACATAGGTAAAGCAAACTTTACATCAAGCTTTAATAATGCTTTCTTAAAAGAGGCTTTATGGTTAGAATGTTGAGAGTGATGAGAATGCTCAAAGGAAGAATAACTAGAACTTGAAGGTGAAGATGGAGGCTCAGGAGGATCTCCTCCAGCCCCTTGATTTACCGAAGCATCATCTTCTGCATGTGCTTCCTTTTTCTTCCCTTTCTTCTTCATCCTCTTCTCATAATCTCCATACATTCGTTCGACCATTTCTGACATGCAATAAAAGACCATGTGAAAGTTTTTCTCCTCTTCATCACACTTGTCCTCTTCTGCCATCTTCTTCCTTTGAGATGCACATCCAACTTCAGGATTGAAAGTATTAAGAGTTCCTTCACCTTTCTTATTCTTGGCCCTAGTAAGAATTCATACTCAACAATTCAAGTCAAAGACGACTGCTCTGATAACAACATGATCTGGGATCTTTTCATCTGGTGACTTATTAAAGAATTGTATTAAATGAGCATAAACTAAAGTACACCATAAAGAAGGAAAATCTCAAAAGGAAAGAGACATAAGCATGTAATATGAACACAAAGAACTTGATAACGGAGTTCGTCCCTGGTGAACTACATCTCTGAGTCCTGCTCTCAAATGGGTAGGTATTTTTATTAACTCCACAAAAGAATTGAGCAAAATACATAAGTATACCTCATTCTAGAGTTAAGCTACAGAAGTTTTGCTCATATCAAAAAACTAACATCACCACTGCGTTCGTGGCGTCATTTTACCTAAAAATGACTGTCTCCACGCCTCGATCCGAGTATAACACTTTCAGGCCCAAGAGACACATCTCCCTCGGTTACCATGCCACTGCCTCTACAATTCTTGAAAAGCATGCCCCAGTCCATACAAATTCCCTGCGGGTGCGCTTGGTTCTCCTCTCTGTATTATGTCTTCTCCCTTCCGAACTATGGTGAACACCCCTTTATATAGCAAAATGTGGTGGTTATGCATTGATGGAAGAGGTTGGCACATTGGTTATGGAGGCTATATTTAGAGAGTTTAGTTGGAGTAGGTCCCAGGGTCGAATCCCATGGGCCTCCCCTTTTTAGCATAGAGTTACAACAAGATTTTGAATGTCTCTGCCAAAATCGACGGAGATTCGAGCGGTGGTTTTAGGTGGTGGCTATATTTGGCAGACAGTTAGCGGATGGCTATATATATTGGCAGTTGGAATAAGCCCATAAATTGGTGGATGTTGTGGTTGTGTGGGCTAACACATAACCAAGGGTTGGGCCGAAGGCCTAGCCCTTTTCTCCCCCCATTCGAAACATTAGTCAATTTAAATACAATTAACGTTGTATTATAAACAAGAATTAAAGAGTGGAAGGTTGGTTAGCACAGAGATGTGAGGCCTTTGGGCTAGAGGAGTTCAAGGGTTTGACTCCTATGGAGTCATAAAAAATTTACACATACCAACCACTGGAGGGCTGCCACATGGCAGCCCATGATTGGGCCACGTGGCACCATATCATTTGTCCATGAGAATGACACGTGTCATAACCTAATTCTCCCATGTGTATGCCATCAATCTATACGACCTTGCCACGTCATCCCATGCCAACTTAGATGTACGAACGTGCCACGTTTCACCCTTGCAGTGGTGCCACATGTCACCTTGACCTTTTGAATTTTTGACCAAGTTTGACCTGAACTTTGATCGCTTATGACTTTTGATTCGTAACTCTGTTTGACGAGACATTTGCATTGTTAGAAATCTTGTGATGCGCTCTTAGTGATCATGCCATTTTAACTGAGTTTTGGGAACTTTGAAGTTTTTCCCTTTCTCTGTTTGTTGAATCCATTATGAGTGTCATGAGTTTCCTCTGTAAGTTCTGAGTTGTTCTTAGCCTTCTCTGGATCCTTTTTGGATCAATAAAAGAAAGAGTTTGTTTTCATTTGATTTGAAGCGTTGTTACACTCATTTTTTCAATGAAGAAACTGCATCATGCATTTGTGTTCTTAAGGGTCTTTTTGTTGTATCTGTCAAAACACCATCTAGTTTCATATGTACCCTTTTGAGTAAATAACAGCCCCATAAAATAAACGCTAACTAAAATTTATTAGAAATTTTCATTTTGTAGGGTGAGAAGACTAGTTGTAGGCTAGGTCCTTGGTTTAGGTTGGAGAGTTAATTTCTCCAAGGCCAGAAAAAAAACATAGAAGTCTGAGCTAGGGAGAGTTCAAATCCAATTGTCATATAAGTATAGTTAGGAAGCTCCTCTAACACATGAGTTAAACACGAGGTTGTGTGAGGGAGAGTTGAGGAGATAACCCCTCCAAATCTTAAATAAACATAGTGGAGAGATCGTATATTTGGGGATTTTCCTGAAGTGACACTGACTCATTTGGTGTCAGTCCTCTGTGAATTTTGAACTTGGTTGAGGTTTTCCAGAAGTCATATTGGCCCTCTTGGTGCCAGTCCTCTGGAAGCTTCTCACCTAGTTTGAGATTTTTTGAAGTGACACTAACCATTTTGTAGACAGCCCTCTGGAAAGGTTTCAGGCTTAGTTACCCTACCCATACGTTCGATCATGATTGTCAATTGTACCCCCCAAATGCTAACTATGATTTGGTGAGCTTATTTGCTTTTCCTATGGATCTCAGAGGTGACTGCGGAAGGTTTCCCATGGTACTTGGGGCAGATTTTGTATCACACTTTTCAGTATTGTTGGAGGGTGCCCCGTGAAGCATGGGTAATTGCACCATATAAGGTTGGTCAGTGGAGGTCAGGATAACTGCTTCTCACTCCTTCATTCATCGCTCCATGGGACTTTATAAACTCGCGTTTTCATTCGGAAGGTCCTTACCTTACCTAGTGAATATTGTGATCTTAGGACTTAATCCACCTGAATCGGGATATTACTACAAGGATAATTTTAAGGATGGAAATTTATATTAAAATGTAAAAACCTGGGCTAATCTTACTAGTCCTTAATATGAAAAATGTAAAATGTTTGGCTATAAATTTGCAAAAATATTCAAACTTCCAAGGATTTTATATTGTTTCTATAAAATTTTGGTGATTTTTAAGGTAAAATAATTTTATTCTATGGAATTTGGGTGAATCGTTTTTAGGAAAAATGGAAATTGACGAATCTTTTTTTGGAAAAAAACATGGAAAATTAGCCCATTTGTGAAATTTAGCCCCAAAAATCATCTATTTAGGAAGATCGTTTGTGTCTATTGTTTCCATTTACGATTTTTCTAGTGGTGTACTTAGTGATTGTAGACATGCTTAGAAAGGCATGTACGTGATCACCCAAAGTTGACAACTCAAAGTGGTTGACCAACTGCCACACCGGTCAAGGAGAATTCAAGGTCTTCCACCTATTGAAGAATGATTGAATCCTCCACCGCCTCCTTTTAAGTGTCGAATTGATCAATCCAACATGTTTATGCCAACTGGTCTAGTCAATGTTCATACAGAATCGACAAAGAATAATGTTTCTAAGACAGAGGTTGTAACAATAATTGATCTTGGGCCCAAAGAATTTGCTCCACCTACCAACTCTCCATTAATTGGGCCTTACGCTCCATTTGTTGTGCAAGTTCTTCCTCCAAGGTCAGAATTCGCTAACAGTATCCCTCTTCACTAGGACACGATGGAAGGCACTCTAAAAGTGTCTGTATCGGGAGTTGTCGTAACTCCCACTTCGTAAATTGTTACTGGCAGGATATTTCCCTCTAATATGTCAAACCGAACAACTGGTGTGATTTAATCCACCGTTGCCATGTCTATCAACAGTTATGCTCCACTAATTGTTGGTTCCACCGAGCCTTCTAGTGTGTCCATGTTTTTACTCTCAATAACCAACGCTTTGCATTGGTTGCATCTCAGTCGACGTCCCGAGTCTCTAATATTGGTTCAGGGAATTCCTTGATTCCCTACCAAGTTTTTTCTTGGTGTGAAGGTCATATCCCTCCATCGCTCACTTCTTTCGAGAGAGGTTACTTCCTGTCCTCTGACCCTAACCCCTTTGGAGGTTGGGATGCTTCTATGGGTGGCAGATCTCAATCCACTAGAATGCCATCCACATCGACCACATTCACATTGTATGGTGGGTTTGGGAGTAATCCTTTCACCACATCTCAAGTATAGGCAAGGGGAAACCCCTTCCAAGCTCAGTGGAATCCCATGCAAGGGTCTTCCCCTTCGCAAGGGATGTCATCAAGGGGAAACCCCTTTCCCAGTCATTCGAACCTCATGCAGGGAGGTTTTAACTTGCAAGGAGGGTCCATAGGGGAAAACCCTGCTTTTTTGTTTAGGAATCCTACATGTGGGAGTTTTCTTCCATTTAACCAAAACCAAGGGTTCACCCAAGGCTCTAGCTCATCTGAAAACTCTTTATGGAAACCTGGTGCCAGTTTCAATCTAGGACCTTCTTTTCAGGATGCTAATCAGTCGATGTCGCAAACTGGGCTACCCTTTCTGGAAACTCTTCATTTTCCATATTTTTCTAAGTTGATGAATGACCCAATTCGTCATCACCTGAGTTGGCATGTTGTCCCCACCAAACTACCATCAAACATACCAAAGTTAGAAAGAAAGAGTGGTGAAGACCTACATGATCATGTAATGACGTTTCATTTGTGGTGCCCATATAATTCATTGAACGACGACTGAATCTGGTTATGATTGTTTCAACGCACCCTAACTAGGATCGTCACTAAGTGGTATATAGAAATGGAGAGGTCTAAGTATGCAACGTTTGGTGATCTTTCCATGGTTTTTCTCAACCACTCCCAACTCCCTGTCTGGTATGATGTTTGTATAGAGATTTTAGCTAACTTTGAACAAGATAAAGCTACACACATTTCCGATCATATTCAGGAATGGAAGAGATGGAAGAACTTAATCAAAGCCACGGTCCCACCGAAATTTCTCTTAGAATGGTTCTTGAAGTCGTTACTTCCTTAGATTTCTAAGGATGTGGCCACTTCATGGGTGTTTACAGAAGAGTAGGCAATCTTTAGAGCATAACAATTGGATTTGATTTACTCTTAATCAAGTATGATCTACGAGATCATGTCCAACGCACCACGGTCGACTCTAGACTTGGAAAAAACAAAATTGATTCACCATGTCGATGGTATTGTCGGTTCCTCGCAAAGTAAAGCCGCGGATCTGGTCTCTAGCCAGATGCAGCAGTTGTCTATACAACAAACTGCGGTTGGTCCGACCCCTGGCTCGACCACCCATACACCCAATCCTCGAATGTACACATTGTGTAATCAAAGACTCAAAAAGGTCCTCAATATCCCAGAGATAAGAAGAAAGGAAAGGGAAAGAAGGGTAGTGGGGGAAAAGATAAAAAACCTAATAAAAATGTTGACGGGGCAAAAGATGAAAAGAGAAAGGTGAAATTTCCATACAATCTTTATGTGGATGATCACCTTACTCATCAATGCCCGAATATGTAAGAAGCTCAATGAATGATAAAGTTGCAAAAACAATAACAACAACCCATCATATTGAAAAACCCATTTCTAGAAGCACAGAATATGCAGGTTGGCTCTTCCACTTCCAATCTGCAAGAGGGCACTGCTAGTGCACCTTTGTCAGATGAATCGCTCTTGTTTGTTAATATGGTTAATTCTACTAAATTAAAAGAGGAGGAGGTAGACTTATCAACCAGGACTCGTGATTATAGTAATCCATAGTCGACATCGTAAGGTAAAGAAAATTCCTATCCTCAGGGGCCTCTCCACATAGAAAAACTTGAGAAGGACATGATGTCACGCATACCAAAGGGTGTGTACAAAAGGACATCGCATAACCCTAATGTGCGAGTTGCACTCAAATATTCCATTGTTGAGGATTTAGCTTAAACACTATTTGCAATGTCTGCTTTAGAGGTGCTTCAAAGTTACCCCACGCAATGCACCACATTGTTGTTTGCGATCAAAGCAGCGGATACTTCCAACCATCTCACTATGAAGTTTAATACTACTTATGCGAAGCCTCGCCTCCCTTATCATGTAGCCTTCCATATTGACATTTTATATGTGAAACATGTAATAAGGAGGACCATCATAGACAACGGTGCTTCAACATGTGCCACGTCCCTATCCTGCTGGAAAGTTATTGGCTCTCAAGAACTTGCACCTTCTCCCAGTTTGTTAACCACTTTCAACGAATGATCTTTTAGACCACACATGCTTATTTCTTCTTTTTTGGTCCAATTAGGAGGGAAGTTTATTTCCATAGAAGTAGAGGTAGTCGACGTGTCACTCGACCATAATCTGTTCTTGGGAAGGAGTTGGACTTATGCGATGAAAATTGTCGTCTCATCAGTATTTTGAATTTTGTGCTTTCCCCATGAGGGAAGGATTGTGACTATCGATCAGATGGATTTTAACATCTCTAAATCCACAGCAAATACAGTATCCACGGTTCCCTGGATTGAAAAATCCCAATCGGAAAATAAGAGTATTGGTGTTGGAATGTGCCCTTCACTGATGGGAACTTTTAATTTCCTGACACCAGTGTCTTATATTCATGCCACCCCGATCGGATTTCAAAAGTCAAGTTCCCTAGCTCCAGTTATAAGAGTCGTGTCGTTTAGAACATTGTATTTGCAAGATCCACGGGTGTTACCCTCACCGTGCAAATCGTTTGAAGGTCTCAAACATTCCAGGATGGCTATGTCGTTGTCTGTAGCTAAGGTAACTTACCAGACTATTCAGAAGGTTGTTGTAGAATCTGATCAAATTCCTTTACGGACATAGGAGGATGATCGATATCCAGAGCATGTCTAGGCTCAAAATTCTCCAAATTCTCAATATTGTCTTATATTGTCATGTCGTTAGATCAGGCTATTATCGAGGCAATGACTGGGTTGGAAATTCCATGGGAGGATATGCATCATCGATCATATTTTATCCCCAAGATCAGTCATGTAGAAGGAGGATAATTTAAGTCAATTGTGAGTAGAAATGATGGTCAGACGATAAACCCCTTAGCAAAGCACGATGTCT
>ML781977.1:389303-448962 GCA_009831015.1 Picea engelmannii | reverse complement strand
GTGACGGGCATTTGCCCGTCAAATTCTATCCCTAGTTCCCAAGTTCATTCAATTCCCGTGGAGAGTACGAAAATTCGAGGAAAAACGGAAAGCATTAATGACCGTCCTCGGTTACTGTCCAGACGGTCCCGACGAAGATAGACAAAAGAGAGTCACGAGTCCCGACGGACCCGGCGGAGATAGACCCACATGAATGACAAATGGATTGTGATCTGCATTTGAAACGAACATGAATTTTAAAATATAAAATATATAGAAGCTCATCGATTAATGATTCCATTGCAAGTTACAATGTGCAAATACACAGTGAATACATAAAAATGTAGCGCCTACTGGTCAAATAGAGAATATAGAGTAGTCAGTCAATTGCATTACAGATTCCCTATGAAAGACAAGAAAATCAATTGCCTTTTTGCTGTACTGCACATACAGAGAGATATATATATTTGTCGAAACTAGCAGTGTTCCACATTTCTTAATCGAGCCTGTCGCGTCCTTTCCGTGCTATGGAACCTGTCCCATGACGTCCTCCACGAGGCCCAACTGAACACCAGCTTGCATTGAGCAGTGAGAGGACTATAAACCCACATACACATGCCATTATCCTTCATACCAATTTCCCACTCTGCTTTGGAAAGATTTTTGCAGAGTTTTCTGTTAGAAGTTGATTGACCACAATGGGGTCTCTAGCAGTCGCTGAGTCGTCCTTGATAACCCATTTAGATGTTGAGGTAGAGGAGCCTGAGATGGTTGTACCGGCTGAACCCACTGAGGAATGCTCTCTCTTTCTATCGAATATTGATCAGGTAGTTGCTTATGTTGTGGATACTGTGTATTTTTACACACCCCAGGGAGAGGACAAGAGTGCTGCTTCTGCTGATGTAGTGGGAGAGCTGAAGGAAGCCCTTGGGAAGGTGCTGGTGCCGTACCATTTCATGGCAGGGAGGTTGAAATTGAATCTGGAGAAGGGGAGGTTGGAGATCGACTGTAACAGAGCCGGGGCTCTGTTTGCAGCAGCTAATTGTGATCTGAATTTATCTGATCTGGGTGATGTCACTTACCCAAATCCTGTTTTCAGAAACCTGGTGCTCCAAGGAGTTCATGCTAGGAAGTTTGGGGCTAATCCTCCTCTGTTGATGATGCAGGTAATTATGCTTATTTGTAGTCTGGATAAGAGTAATTCAATTGAGTAGGTTTTGTTTTCATGCATTAGTCCATTCAGACTGTTTTCTTTCTTAATCTTTTAAGGAACATGCTCCCATGCTGGTGCCAGGTCTCAGGGTTAACTATCATTCTCTTGAAACTCAGGACATATGATTCCTTTGACAAACCCTTTGAAATTCATGACACTTTGACAATCTCTGAAACTCATGACACATGAGCAGCGAGATCGGAACCCAGTTGGACGGCTTAGCATTCTGTCAACCTCAACGGTGAATCACTTGTTGAATCAATGCCCCGTTGGTCATTTCGACCATATTGGGCTCTGAAACAAATCCATGACTCGTGATATATGGGCAGCAAGAATGGAACCCACTTAGCGGCTTAGCATCCTGTCAACCTTAGCAGTGAATTAACTGTTGAATCGATGCCCTGTTGTCCATTTAGACCATATTGGTGTATCGGACAGTTTTGAATCTTGATTTCATCGTGCTAGATTTGCGGTCTTATCTGTGTGCCTTGATCTGTGCAATGCATTCTTTGTTATGAACAGTTTCTACAAGGCGAGGAGGGTGTTCTCATAACCTTGTCATTAGCATTGCAATTTGCAGGAGTGTATGTTCTGTATTTAATCCTGCTTTGATTGAATAACCTTGATCTAGTTTGGTATTCAGGATTTGGTACACTGGAAATAACGACAAAATGTTTATTTTTCACCTTTTTTTTTTTAAATGTTCCGAGCTCTACGAATTTTGTTAGAAGGTGCAATGCTTTCTTAGTGTAATCATTTTCGTATGTTGTATATGGCTGGGTTGATAAAATTCCCCATCCTATCATACCTTACCTAAGGTGTCTTCATGTTTGGCTGCCTGTCTATTTGTGTGAAATTTGTACTAAAAGGGATGAATGCTAGGAAATTTGGGGGTTTCCTCTGTTAAAGATGTGGCTGGTAAATTGTTTGAAATTCCTTGTAATCATTTTCTAGTTAATTCACTTAAATTCTTGGCATACACCTTAGCAATTGCTTAAGCTACATGATGTTCTTGCGTCTATCGTCGCACCATCATATGATGTTCTTGCTTTCTTTGTAGGACCATGTTCTTGCTTTCTTTGTAGGACCATCATAAAAGTTATGGTATTAGTTTTTGACAATGCATCTTTCAACTTTCAATCTAACCAGTTCTAACTTCTAAAGTATCATCTGTAGAAGAAGTTTGATTTCAACTGAATAGAGCTGATTGGTGTTTTTTTATAAAGAGTTAGTTAGGGGTTTTAGTACCGTCTTTTGGGTTTGTCTAGTAGAGTTTTTTTCCCCAAGGAAAACCTTGCAGGATCCCTCCTCTTTCCCATCCCAATGGATTTGAACTTGTGCCCTATGGCCTGCCTGTAGGCAACATGCCTTTGGCTGATGGTTCAACCAATTGAGCTAACCCTTGGGAGTATGTCTCGTAGTTATTTTATTTCAGTAATCACTATAATACCAAACACATGCACATGCGTGGTTATTTTCTAGTGAGAATCAAGGCTCAAATGCAACTCCATATTTATTAGGTGTTCACATTCTCTGTGGCTTGGGATGGTTTTTCTGGTGTAACAATGAATGGTCTCATTGACCTGGGGATTTCTTCAAATTGCTTTTTACTGGTAAAGGATGAATGATAAAAGCTCATTAGTTCACTTCACTTGTACATTTCTTGTGGAGAGGGCATGCACTATTCATATATCTCCTGATCCATATATATCTTGAGCTGAGGCATTCTTCAAATTGTCTCCTCTTTGCAAAGAGTGAATGGTAGAGGATGAATGCTAAAAGCTGATTAGTTCATTTCAGTCCTGCATGCCATGAGGAGAGGGAAAACATTAACCATATATTTCTTGGCTGATTAGAAGCTATTGGTATTGTCCACTTTGTGTATTTATCATGACATAGTTTCTAGTGTTTCTCCTTTCCAGATAAACAAGTTAAGGTTTTTGTTACACAACTTAAATTTTTTTATTTATTACCCTTTTACAAGTATGTGCTTTCTTTCTGTTGATTTTACTCAGAGTAGTTGAGCTGTTTATTTATTTTTTATTGCCAAGCAGGTAACTAGATTCAAGTGTGGCGGGGTAGTGCTGGGAATGTCTATGAACCATGCTATGTTTGATGGGGTTGGAGCAATGGAATTCATGATGAACTTCTCCTCTATAGCAAGAGGCGATGGATTGATCGCTTATCCTCTCCCAGACCGGACATGTTTCAAAGCTAGAGATATTCCAGAGATCAAATATGAGCATTTGGAGGGGCTGAAACTCAGTGATATCCCTCAGGAGATGAGAAATTCCTTCACAACTGCCGATGTAGCAAACTCAGAAATCAGCAACATCTCTCTTCCACCTGATTATAGCTATAAAGTTTTTCCTTTCAGTGGGGAGATGGTAGAGAAACTAAAGAAAAAGGCCATGGAGGATGGTACTCTGAAGAAATGTTCTTCATTTGATGCCATTGCAGCTCTTGTATGGCAGGCTCGAACCAGGGCTGTTGATATGCCTCCTGATGTACCTTCCAAGATGCTTTTTGCTGTGGATATTCGTTCAAAAATGGACCCCCCACTGCCAAAGGGCTACGCAGGTATGCATATACTCTGTAGATCATAGACTATTCAATGAATCCTGCCTTTTCTTGAGCACATTGCTACATTGATTTGTAGATTTTATACTGATCTGATGCTATAGATGGTTGCAAGCACCTAAAAGAACTGTCAATGAATAATTATGTATGGTTCCATTTGACACCAAATTCGCTTGTGGGACTTCCAAACTCAATCCAAGAAATCTACTTTTCAGTGTTTTTCCAACGTAGTAATGAAGCCGGTTGTAGTATCATTTTTTCTTTTGAAAGTGCTTCATTACAACCGGCCAGAAGGTATTACCACCAGGCTGAAGGTGGTACTACAAGTGACCTGCCTGTGCAGGTGAAATGGCCCTTTAGGGGCAAACCAGAGATCAGAAGCAAATCACATGCACTTATGTTTGGTTAAGCTGCTGTAATCACACTTTCATTTGGCTAAGCTGCTGTGATACGAGGTACTACTCCATCAATTCACAGTATTTGCTTCTGGTCCCGACCCCTGACCACTTATTTGAGTCTTGGAAGGAATTAAAACCTTGTTGGGTTACCTATCATGCCTATGACTTCACTGCTTAACCACAACTCCATTGACAAAGAAGCCACTGTTTGGCTAAGCTGCCGTGATATGGGGTACTATTCCGTCAATACTTAGGACTATTCTGTCTCTTGGAAGGAGTTAAACCTCTTCTTTATATCTTGGAGGGAATTAGACCTCGTTGGGTAAACTGACATGCCACAGACTTCACTGCTTACCCACAAACCTTGACTTTACTGTTTAATCACAACCCCATTGACAAAGAAGAAGCCACTGTTTGAATAAGCTGCTGTGATATGAGGTGCTACTAAGTCAATACACAGGACTTGGATCGCTGCTTAATCACAACCCCGTTGACAAAGAAACCATCAATGCCCATTATGAACCATCCCATTGGATATTTTCAAATATCAATCTACCCAATTATCCATTGACAAAGAAGCCATCAATGCCCATCATAAACCATCCCATTAGATATTTTCAAATCTAAATCTACCCAATTATCCATTTACCACCAATTAAATCTACAGTCCCCCAGCCCCATGTCTGTTTTAACTTTTTGTGTAAAATATCAAACACTTCATCTATTCCTAACCGAAAAAGGAAGTTCACAAAATTAGTGGTAACTGAGTATCTTAAAACCTGTTACACTCATAGCAAAAAGAAAGAGCTAACTGTTATTTATTGCCTACTCAATGGATATTTTACCATCCAGGTCAATGGTGCACCAAGTTTAATTTATATTTGTTGAAATTTGCATCAGGGAATGGTGTTTTCAGCTCATATTGCATCGAACCAGCAGGGGCAGTGAAGGAGAGGCCGTTATCATTCTGTGTGGAGAAAGTGCAGGAAGGAGTGGCCAGAGTCACAAATGATTATGTTCGGTCATCCATGGATTTCAGTGAGACATACAAAGCCATTCCAGCATTACCAGGAGGCATATTTCTCTCTGCATGGTGGAAAATACCATTTCAGCTGGTTGATTTTGGATTTGGGAAGCCTGTATATGCTGGCCCCATTGTGAATGCCATGGTGGAGTTTGTGCTGCTTCTCTCCAATGGAAAACACGACGGTGGTCTCAACATCTACATTGCCCTCCAAAATCATCAGTTGGACAAATTTGAGCAGTTTATCTATGATATTTAAGCATTCAAATTATTTTTTTCGTCTTATGAAATAGATAGTAGAGCAATAACATCATTATGTTTGTAGTTTTATTTGTTTCAATTGTAGAATTGGTTCTTAATAGATAGTTAATAAGAAAACCTGCCTGGAGCCTCTTTCACTGTAACTACATTACCAGGAACATGCCTGGAGCCTCTTTCACTGTAACTACATTACCAGGAACATGCACAAAGGATGTGGAAATGTGTTATTACGAAGACCATGTGGAAATGTCAATTGTGTGATAAAAAATAAATGTTCTTTATTGATAAAACGAACGAATTACTTTTATTGTGGGAGAGAAGAGCAGTTTGTATGGGATTGTTGAGAAAATTTATTATATTTATGAAAATTTGATCATTAGGTTTGTAGTTTTATTTGTTTTCATTTTGGAATTTATTCTTTAGAGATAGTGAATAAGAAAATAGATGTAGAGTGTTTTTATATTGAAATTGTGTTAATGGTGTGAAGTTATATATATATATATATATATATGAAAATTTTATCATTATTTATAAACAAACGTTTTTATATGGTAGAAAATTTATGTGTTTTTTATTTTTAATAAATGTGTTTTTTATTTTTAATAAATGTGTTTTATATATTTGAAAATTTGTTCATGGTAATATGTCAGACAAACTAGATCGTTCCAATCTATATGGAAATAACTTTACATTGTTGATTAGACAAACTAGATCGTTCCAATCTATATGGAAATAACTTTACATTGTTGATTTCTCTATATAAGATGATATATGATAAAATGTTTTATTACAATTACAGTGTTTCATATATAGAGAACATATGGTGATCATTCATGAAAGGATGAGTCTTTTGGATAATAAATAACTATTTATTATTACTTATTACATATATATTATTTAATAATCAATAATTATATTATTAATTATTAATCTAGGAAAATCTTTTCCCGATGTAACATCAACGCTCCTTCTCAACAAGGGAGACACTCTGCATCATGCCAAGCTTGTCTCTAAAGTATACAAACTTTGCCCTAGACTCATGACACCTGTCTATCAGTCCTTGGAGATGTTTCTCTCCCACCTAAATCGAGGGGAAAACCCCCTTGCGGCTTTTCCTTTGAGCCAACCGACTCTCTCTGAGATCAGGCTCACTCTAGATCTGCATGTGATAGCATCTAGCCTCTGGAGTCTTTATCATTCCTAGTTAAATCAACATGACTAAGGAGAAAGACTGCACTTGGGCCATTCACCACAGGTACACCCTTGCGAGTGAGTGTTAGCCTGATGATTTTTTGACACATGGAAAGTACCTAAAGCACCTCGAGTCCATATTATTTCTTGTCATGATCAAGGAAGGACTATGTCTGGGCACGTTTACCACAAGTGCACCTTTATGATAAATGCATCCTATCTCCCTTGGTCTGCAGCCCAATCTAGGAGAAAGTTCACCCGATGTTGAAACATCAACACTCCCTCTTAGCTAGGGAGGTATCTTTCCATGATGTCTTCGTCTAGTAGTCCACTGACTACTCTGTAATCAATTAGTAGCACACAACTACTACCATGCCATTGGTAGCTCGAATCATCCATCACAGTCTCTATGATCAAGCAGTACATAACTGCTCCAAGTGATTTGGTAGTTTCCATGACAATCAACTAGTAGCATACAACTACTACAATTGCCATCCAATAGAACACGACTGTGTTGATAAATAGTAGTACACAACTACTGTCCAGTGGTACACAACCATTACTAGTAGCACACAGCTACTTCCAGTGACACACAGTCATTGTTACTGGTACACAACCACTATAGTAGCAAAACTACTATCTAGAAACACAGTTTCCGCCAGTGGTACACAACCACCGTAGTAGCAAAGGGTTTGTCACAAATTGCACTCCCATGTGGACTTCTAGAGGCTACTCCCTCTAGACACACTAGAGTCAATTCCCCATAGTGTGTGACATCAAGGTCAACTCCCTTGACATGTCCTCATGTGCTCTTCACAAGGGACGTTGGGCTATAAGCCCAAACCCACTTATCCCTTCTCGGTTAAGTGTCCTCACATATCAACTCAACTCAGTCACAGAGGAGTACAATCTGGAGAATGTATGTCACACATGGCACTCCCATGTGGACTTCTAGAGGCTACTCCCTCTAGAAACACTAGGGCCAAATCCCCATAGTGTGTGACGTCAAGTTCAACTCCCTTGACGTGTCCTCATGTGCTCTCCACAAGGGACGTTGGGCTATAAGCCCAAACCCACTTATCCCTTCTCAGATAAGTGTCCTCACAGATCAACTCAACTCAGTCACATAGGAATACAATTTGGAGAATGTCTTAGGAAGCTGCAAACATCAACACTCCCTCTTAGCGAGAGAGGCATTCTCTACCACGCCAAATCTGTCATGGAAGTACTCGAACTTTGTCATGGTAAGGGGTTTGGTAAGAACATCAACAACCTGCTCATATGTAGGAAGGTACTGCACCAGTACTGCCTTCCTCTGCACCATGTCTTGGATGAAATCCTGTGAGAAGACTCTGAAGCCTCACTACTTCCATGACTCGTGTCACTGGTTGCAATATATTTTGCCTCTACATTACTGAGTGCTATAGAAGTCTATTTCAACTACACTCTATGCCTGGTCAGAACTGTATATCTCTGCAACCTCTCTTTATCTCTCGAGACATATCCAATTGTACCACATTGGTACACTCTCTGTTGCAACTTAGTCTGCTCAAATCACGAGCTTGCTCAGGGTGATTTCTGCAAAGCACTATCTGGCTCTTTGCTTGAGAGTAGGTCCTCCACTCTCTCTGCAGCTACTCCCTCTGGATTCTGCAATTGCTCCCTCTACTCTGTCAACAACTTCCCTCCTTTGGGGTTGCTCTTTGTGGAACTGGATCCTCCACTCTCTTTCTGCAATTGCTTCCTCTGCAACGACTCTATAGAACGGAGAGTGGCTCAATAACTGCTCCCTCTAGAACTGGAGGTGACTCCTTTGTCTTTGCTCCCTCTGACATTGAAGGTAGCTCTTCCTCCTTCTCTGGAGGTAACTCAATCTCTGCTCCTTCTGGATGTAGTACCACCTCCCTTTCTAGGAGTGCCTCTACATACACTGGAACTGTTGCCATGTCTACTTCCTCAACATCTCATGGCTTGACTCATGTATTAGAACTACTACACTTGATGCAATGTACTATGCTTATGTGGTGCTTAAAGCCACAAGACTTTGTTTCCTACTACACCAGGAGACCACGACAAATCCCAAAGTGAAGCAACACCCGGAGGTGCCTTTCTTGTCCACTACGCTCCCTGCCCAATTAGAGTCAGTATATCCCTGCAATCTCATGTCAATACTGAAAGTATATCTCAAACCATGTCCAACTGTGCCTCGCAGGTATCTCAGCACATGCTTTGCAACAATCCAGTGTGTTTGTCTCGGCTGACTCACGAACTGGCTAAGTGCACTCACTACATAGAAAATGTTTGGTCTGGTGTTTACCAGATACATTAATGATCCAATTAGTTCTCTGTACAGGGTCGGATCAATCTCGTCGAAATCGGAAGAGGACACACTTAGTTTCATTAGATTTCTCACCATTGGTGTAGCCATGGGCTTACAGTTCAACATCCCAAACTTCTTCAATATCTCAACTGTGTACTTGTCCTGACTCAAGAAGATCTCATCAGTTCTCTGCCACACCTTTAGTCCCAAGAAGTAGTGCATCATACCAAGGTCCCTTATCTCAAACTCAGAGGCCAACGCATACTTGCATTGAGCAATAAGGTTGTTTGTACCAGTGAGGAATAAATCATCAACATAGAGGACCAAAAATCAGTGACTCACCATTAACAGTCTTGTAGTATAGGTTGGGATCAACAACACTTTTGTTGAAGCCCATCGGGTGTCCATCAATCCTCGCATGCCAAGCTCAAGGTGCCTGCTTGAGTTCATACAAGGCCTTCTTCAACCTATACACATGAGACTCCTTCTCATGTATCACGAAACCATCTAGTTGCTTGATGTATACTTCTTCCTCGATCTCTCCATTGAGAAAGGTTGTCTTCACATCCATCTATTGCAGTCTCCAACCCATGGATGCATCAAGGGAAATAATCACCCGGATAGAAGTGTATCAAGCAACAAGAGCAAATTTCTCTTCATAATCTATTCCCTCCACCTAAGAGAATCCTCTAGTAACAAATCTCACTATGTGCTTCTCAATGCTCCCATCAGCTGTGTGTTTGATCTTGTAGATCCACTTGGAAGTCACCATTGTCTTTTCCTCAATTATATGAGCATTGTATACTCACAACTACTTCCAAGGATTCATAATCTCGTGTTGACCTTGCATGTGCCTTCTTCAACAACAATCCATTAATCGATGTGTCCAAAGGCATAGATCTCTACGGTGGCAACTTCCAAGGGACACCATGTTTAACAGCCAAAGATCATCTTCTCTTAGTCCTTGAAGCTTGTCTGCTATTCATTCCCTCCTGATTCACAAGATTATTCATTTTTGAGAAAATGTCTGAATTTGATTAACAAGTTTAATAATTGATTAACATGACCAAGATTTACAAACTCATTTAGCCATAAGAATTCATTAATATAATAACTTTTCATTATAAATTATGTATATATATAGATGTAATTACATAATAATATTAACATGATTACTAATATTTTAAAATAAAAGTTGAAGAAAAGGTATTTCATGTGTTTATTTATAATTATTAGAACTTTATTTCATTTTCATATTTATAATTTGTTGAGATTTTTTTTAATGTTAATATAATTATTATTTTGTTTTTAAAAAGTCATGCTGAAAAAATGTCATTACAATTAGTTTAAAAAAAATGTTGATTTTACAATTAGTTTAAAAAAATGTTGATTTTAGATATGATTATTGAAGCATCTCATATCTATGATAATGGAAGACTTTATGTCATCTTAACATCTATGATTGTTGGAAGACTTTCTTTCATCTTAACATCTATGATCGTTGAGGATGTTGTTTTATTTCGATGATTATGATATGATTGTTAACATTTCATTAAGACTAATTTTGTTCTATAAGAAAAAATGTAAGGAATTAAGTGAATTGTTTTAAAATTATATTTTTGTTTTCAAAAAGTTTTGAGATTTTTTTTTTAAATTTTCATAGTTTTGATGAGTTAAAAGGTTAGGAATGTTGTTTTACTACAAATATTTTAAATTTAATTTTGATGTGGGCATATGCAAGATATTTTAGGAGAGTGTTTTTTTATCGTCCACATTTTTAGTATTGCAAAAATCACATATTCTTTCATCCCATAACATTTTAGGAATTGTCCAATACCTTGTTTCATTATGGAACTCATAAGAGTTCTTGTTTTAACAATGTTGATTTTATTCTTTACGCTACTTATAATAAAAAGATGCTTTAGATATTCTAAATTAGAGATTATTGACCTCTTTATAATATCTTAATTTTCTATATCCTCTAATTCTTTATTGCACAAAAATTTCACCTTAAATTTAGATGTAATAGTGTTAGAGTGACATAATCCTCTATTTCCAATGATTTAGCCAAGACTTGGTGTCTTTATGTCATTGTGGAGTTGCATGTGGCTTTGACGAGAGTTTGAAGCAATCTTAAGAAGCCTCTTTTCTTTCATGTTAGTTGTATTGTTCTTGTACTTAAATACCTAGTCATAGCAATACTCTCAATGGGGAAAAGACCCACTTCTATAAGGATGATAGGGTACATAGTATTGTTTTTAATTTTAAGATTATAATTATAAAATGCTATTGTATTTGCTTGATCTTTCTTCACGATTCTCTAGAGATGCTACAACCCCAAACTTCACATCCATATAATATAACAGGAATGAAAAAAATGTCAAAAACTAGTTTATTTTTATCTCACAACCAAAAATTAGCTAATTGTTTTCAAGATCAAAATAGGCTTTCCACTCTCCATTAATCCTTTTCTTGATACTATAGTTCCAATTAAGCTTGGGATGAAAATAAACTATGAGATACTTATATGAAGTAACTTCTTGTAAGTTGTTATTGTCTTACACTAAATTAGTGTAAGTGATCTTTTTGGATTTGATAATCAAAATCTTTGTTTGTCAGTGGTACTATCATACCCATGATAGAAAAAATATCATGGAAAATTGTTAGTTGCTTATCAATAATAGAGGGAGCATCGCAACAAGTATCATTATCATCAACTTATAGAAGAAGGATGATGACTATTCTAGCTAAAGTAGTGCCAACACAACTTGCATCTATTATTACTATTATTATTATTATTATTTTAAAACTTCCTTTAAAACACTAAGGAGAAAAAAATTTATTACAATCAAATTACTAGAAACGTTGATTTTAAACTATAAGTTTTGGAAATTAATTTTGCAATTTTTGACATTTTGAATTTCAATATTGATTTTGCTTAAAAGTGTTTGAGATGGGCACTGAAAGTGTCACCCTCATGACACTTTCAACCCCGCCCCAACACTCACCCTCACTTGTGGGGGGTGAAAGTTTGACACATTCACACTTTAATCCCTCACCCCCACCCTCCTTACTTTCACCTTCCACACCCACCCTCATGAAAGCACCACACTTTCACTTATCACCCCAACCTTCATGAAGGTGTCACCCTCATAAGGGTGTGTCACACTTTAACACTTCCACCCCACACCCTAACCCTCATGGGGGTGGGCATGGGGTGGAAACCCCACCCTAATCCTCATGAAAGAGTGTCACCTTCATGAGGGGATAGGGTTGAGGGTGTAAGTGGGGGTGGGTGTAGTGTGAGAACCCCCCACCCCAAACCTTGTGTAAGAGTGTCACCTTCATGAGGGGGTGGGGTTGGCAGGTGTAAATACGTCACTTTCACAAGCGTGGGGTTGTTGGGTGAAAGTGTCATACACCCCACCCTTGTGAAAGGTGGGTGGGGGGTGAAAGTGTCACATATGCCATCCTTGTGAAAGCATCACCCTCCCTAAAGTGTCACACACCTCACCCTTATGAAAGGTGGGCGAGGGTGGTGGGTATAAGAGTGTCACTTTCACAAGGATTCAATGTGTGACAAGGATGGAGTGTGTGACACCTTTACCCCCCCCATCCTCACCCTCATGAAAGTGATTATTTTCCACCCTCATGAGGGTAACACTTTCATGAGAGCAAGGTCTATGACGCTTTCACTTCCCACCCTCACCCTCACCCTCACACTTTCATGAGGGTGGGCGTGGGCGATGGAAGTGTGAAAGTTGTCAGACTTTCATGAGGGGTGAAAGCGTGAAAGTTGTCAAACTTTCATGAGGGGTGAAAGTGTGAACTTCCACATTTTCACCTCCCACCCCCACCATCGTGAAGGGGTAGGGTGTGAAAGTGTGAAAATTTTCAAATGAGGGTGAAAGTGTATGAATGCTTGAAGACAACTTTCACATTTTCACCCTCCACTCCCATTTCGTGAAAGGCGTGAGGGTGTGTCACATTTTCACACTTTCAGCTCCCACCCCAACTTCATGAAAGTGTCACACTTTCAACGCCCACCCCCATCCTCGTGAAAGTGTCACCCTCATTAGGGTGTGCTCACACTTTAATAGTTTCACCTTTCACTCCCACCCTCATGAGGGTGGGTTGGGGTGTTACCCCTTATTTTGACACTTGGGTAATCCTAATGATTTTCTTCACTACCCTATAGATTTTTATCACTAAGGGACTTGAATATTTGGGGTACTCATTTGAATTCATGTATTATAATGAGCTAGAGGGTTTGTTAACATGTTGATAGATCATATGATATGGTTCCTCTTGAGTGGTTGGCTTCATCCCGATTTTCAATAATCTTCACATATATCGAGGCAGTTCACGATTCCCACAGCATTGGTCAAAATAGTTTTGAGCTATTCTTCATGTACCAAGACTTCTCATGTCATGCCATGACCTAGATTTTAGATATCTCACCTTGTTTGCACATTTTGAAGCATGCGTCACCTAATTTGAGGGGATGCCCACCTTGGACGATGCATTACTTAGCCATTGAGGATTATATTTGACATGTGTAGATTTCTTGGACTTTCCTTGAGTTGAGGATATGGTTAGAATGATTGGAGGAGGAGATTACACATTGGATACCTCACAAATGACCATTGGAAATAATTTTAAGGGGGGTATCCCTTCTTTTGATGGAGATGGTTGAGTGTTATTCACACTCCACATGTTAAGGCCTTATATCATGGATCCACTTTCTTGATTTGAGGATGATGCCCACTTAGGATGTTCCTTTGCACATTTTATCATGCTTGTTGATGGGACGTCTCACCTTGGAGAAGATATAGGAGGTTCCAAACCCTAGATCTATGGTTGCATTGCATATTTTGAGGGCGACCTAACTTTAGGAGTAGTTATCTTTTGACAAAGAGCCCATAATTATTCCATATCAATGCCAATAGATGCAGAGTGGCCGCAACATTTCCAAAATGTGGTCATAATAGACAATAGGGGAAATTTTTACAGTTATGGCGCTTTCAAAATTTGATGCGGGAAAATTTTCGCTACACTTATGACCACTCATTGAAGAAACGCCCCACATCTTTTGCTTGATTTTTTTGCTTATTTATGGAGTTCAATGTTGATATGTTCCTATGGTGAAAATCTCCCTAGATATTGAGGCCACATGGACCATGTTTTTTTGCATCTATTGAGGCCCGTCCACCCTTGGAGGTTTTCATTTCCTACTTTGAGGAGTTGGTTGTGGTTCTATCCACTTGGAGACCTTTGGAGACTAGATGTTTCACATTTGACTCATCTTATTTCCTATTTTATGGAAACATCCCACTCTCTTGGGTCTATTTCACTTGGATTATTGTACATATGGCTTGACCACCTCATTTTATTGTATTTTGACTAGATAATTGGACAAAAATCATATTTTATCCCCCCCCCTCTTAGGCTAGATATAAGGATCTCACATGAGATATTTTTATTCTATTGTAAATGAAGTTAAGCAACACTCTATGTAAAGAGGCGTCATTCCCTATTATTACTCATGGTTGGATTTTTGGAACTATTGGGATATGAAACAAATTCTCGACTCATGACATATCGACAACAAGAATGGAACCCACTTAGCGGATTAGCACCCTTTAAACCTCAACAATGAATCAACAATTGAATTGATGCCCTGTTGTCCAGTTAGACCATATTGGTGTATCAAACAGTTTTGATTTCATCATGCTAGATTTGCGGACTTATCTGTGCACCTTGGTCTGTGCAATGCATTCTTTGTTATGAATAGTTTCTACAAGGTGAGGAGGGTGTTATCATAACCTTGTGTTGACGCTTGAATCTGTTAGGAACGAAACGACAACCTCACGAGGATGTAAATCCCCCTGTGTTTTTATAGAGTTGGTAATCCTCTTTAGATTTTCTTGATATTTTCAAATATTCAGAATGTGGAACTTGACAGAAGTCTGTTGTGGTAATCAAATAAACATAAAAAAAAAATTGCAAACAGAGAAAAGGAAAATGTTTTTGTTTTCTTTTTAAAGAAACTTCCTGAGAAAGGACCAGGAATTACATATTTCACGCATTTAAAGCAAATAAGTAAAATTTCCTCGCATCCATCATAGTTTGGGATAAATATTTATGATCATATAAAGCAAAAAATAAGACGATCTGCATGCATAAGAGAACTTTAACAGAGTGGACACATGGGCAACTCAAATAAAGATAATGATAGATCAACCTCAAATACTTTATATTATGAAAACAAGGTTACAAAGCACAATCGAGATTGTTTCCAATGTAGTTCTCTTGAAATTTCCAAAAATATATAGTCTATTAGATTTTTTTGAAATTGTAAATGTGTTTGTATTAAAGACTGGGATTGGGGCTCCCACGGACCATGAGGGAAATAAATACAAGAAATAAGATTTTAGAAGGAAGATGGTGGGCGGTAGAAGGATAAGCAAGACCTGGTAAGAAGAAAAAAAAGAGTTATCAGTCTTCGGTTAAACCTTTCTAGTGAAAGAGGTGGAATAACTAGATGAAGGACTTGATAAATAAAAGAAAGATTTGATCAGCGTAAACTTACTATGATGATCGTTCGTGTGTTTATTTTCTTGCTGATGTCCTTTTATCGTTTTCATCAATGGTTACGGGAATCGTCTCAACTGCTTCTTGCCCTTTAGTTGTGAGTTTATCGATAGCCTTCTTGAACCATTCTTCGATGTAACTTTTCATAGGTGCCACGTTGATTTCATGTCGGATTTTAATATTTAACAAATCTCCCTCCAAGTCTCAAAGATCATGGAAATTTCATGTAATACTTCTTCAATATCCTGATTTTTTACTGGAGTAATCCACTAGCCAATTATCTATGGTGTTCTCATCATATTCAATTATGCCATAGAAATTTTCAATTGGCAATCCCTTAAAAATCTCAACTTGCTCATCGTTATGTTGTTTTGTTAGGAACAACGAGTTAATGATAAACTTGGGATCTTGGACTTCGTTAGTGCTTCTGGCTAGGTCCACCTCCATGAGCCTTTTGAATATCTCTTCTCTCCTTGTTATGGATTGGTTGCATGCTTGAACGTTGTTGTTAAAGTTCTTTATTTTCTCTTTCCAGCATGCATTCAGTTGCTTGATCCAACTTGGAGAGGGAAGGTCCTCCTCTCTTCTCTTTAGCTCTGACATGTTGGAAACTTTAATACCAAAGGGTACCACGGCATCAAGATAGAAACATTCTTCATTTTATAGGTCGGTCTGTAGATATTCAAGGAAGGCATGCACCCTCGAACCAAAACAAATCATGCTCTTTGAAATTTCCCAATCTTATGTAATCAATGTCATTATTTTCTTGATATTATTCTCCACATAGCTCATGGTTGATGTGAGTAAGCTTGAAAATCCTTTTATTTTGGTTGCAGGTGTGGCATGTCCGACAATTGCCAAAGGGCTAACAAGGAGTGGAAGAGGCATCAAAGTCTCTTCCGGTTCTTTAATCCTTTCCTTTAACTTTATGTTTTCCGCTTCGAGACCACCAATGAAATAGTCCAATGCATCACCAGTTGCTTTATGAATTCTGGAAATTTGGAAGGTCGCATATTTCTTAGGTTAACCTCTGAACAAGATTTCCATTTTTTATTCTTCGCATCACTCTTCTCAATAATTAATTTCTTAGATTTGATGTCAAAGACAGTGCTCTGAAATAAAAATGATTCTTCTTCATCAAAGATCTCATTCTCAACAATTTCCAATGACTGATTCTGGTGGGTCACGCCTCCTGGCTAGTCAATGTTAGGAACCATCTTCTCAATGTCAGCCTCAAGCTCCATATCTTCGAGGGAGAAGTTATTGATGTCACTTTTGACGTGGTTCTCTTCTTCCTCTTGTACAATATTCTTCCTCAGAGAAAGTTTATGTGAGCTTTTAATTTTTCCTGGACGGGGGTTCTTGTCTCCTCCTCCGCTTGAACTACTGTTGATTACGTTTTTAGATGGGTGGGTTGTTGGAACTTGGGGCACTACTCCGAGGTGTTGTAGTATTAGGATTAACCGTTGGGGACTAAGCACTCTTCTCGTTGGGACCCTTTCCTCTCTGTTTGTATAATTCATTTGTATTGAGTACCGTCTCTAAATCGCCATTTGTGTGGGTAGGATTGCCTAGGTTATTATCTTCTCCTTCTCCTAAAACAATGTGGATAAATGAATTGCTAAAACCCACTGTTAACATATGTTCCACAAAGATTTTTTTAGGGTCAAACCCTCCAATATTTTCAGCATACTTGATATTCAAGTTGTGGAAGTGGTTTGCAAATTCATCAATTTTGTTGATACTTTTGAATACAAAATCCTTAATTTTCCAAGGAAAAGGTATGGATTTCTTTTTTCGTTTTTCAAGAAAAAAGTGCAGCCAGAAGTTATATTTCCTTGCAACTTATGTAACAAACATTCTATCGAATAAATGGCATGGTAGAAAGGAGGGTATTTCCTTAGAACCGAAAATCTTGATAACATTGTAATTCTCCATTTGCTCCAGAGTCCCTTTTTTGTCCAGGAATTTACTAGCCTGAGTGGATATTCTTGGAGTATCTTTTCCAAATAACAATCCTTCAAGAACCGAGACAAAGTCGTTGAAAACTTCATAAAAATGCAGGGAATATTTGTGCCTCCATAATGCTTGGTACCAAAAGGTCACAGGGTCAAATTCACAGTTCACGTTCTTGCATATAAACAATTTAGGAAATTGACATCAATGTGCTATCGCGAAAACCAAATAAGAAGACATAAATAATTGCTTATCATTTTTATACTAAGACAATTGGGAAGAGATTTAAATGGAAATCAACTTCCCCCAATCGAAAATGGCCTTCTCCTTGACAGTAAAATATAAGATGTAAAGAATCATACGGGAAATGTTGGCAATATTTTCTTAGCCCGTAACTCTGGTAAATAACCAGGCAATTTCCCGAAATGGGTTTTTGAAAAAGATGACCTGCAATTTGGTAATATATTCAGGGATGGTCGTGGGATTCTCCAAGAATTCAGGTAAGATATCCAGATTGTTGTCATGTTTTTTCAAGAAGTCCTTGCAGTATTCACCTTTGAAGGTGAGTGTTGGCTCTGTGAATTTCAACATTTTACGGAACACTTGAGGAGAAAGAGAGACGAAAGAATGATCTTGGAGTTGAATCATCCACTGACTTGATATATTCTTCTTAGCGCACCAGGAAACTAGTTCCTTACAGTCAAAAACTTCATGAACACAACCTGCACGAGCAATTTTGGACATCCAAATTACTTCCTTTTGAGCAGAAGGGGATGAATAATAAGAGTACGCTCTAGACCACTAAAAGTCCCGGTCTTCTCGTCCAAAAATGTTCAAAGTATCTCTGCAGAAATGTTGTCGAGCTGCTACTGCCATAAGTTGACGAGAGCATTCTTTTGATCTAGATAATATTTGAAATGAGTGCTTCAGAGATATAATATAATCTTTCGCAAATCATGCTTTAATGTGGTTTAATAAGAAATCTTCTCAATCCCTTTGCCTATTAATGACAATATTTATGGGACTTGCATGATGAGTTATTAGCATTAAACCATACTAAATGTGTACTGTGAAAATCATGAAGGTGGCGGGGACAGACAAGAGCAAATAACATTTGGGACTTTTGTGAACCCGTCGTTGCAAAAAGTTGAGAATTGGTTAAGTGTTGTAATGTGGTCGATCGGACTCAATATAGGAGAGATAAGATACTTAGGAGTTCAGGGAGTCAAATGGTCAAAATGTAGATTGCGGATCATTTGGTTACAAAATGTATGTCACAGAATAAGGGATATGAAAGCTTGAAACCCACCAACCCGGGAACCCGCGATTACAAAAATGACTAAGTATAGAATAATGTGGCGGTCGGTCGGACTCATAATGTGAGAGTGTGGATGGAGATGAGGATCTTCGAGTCCTCCAACCCATGAACCTGTCGTTTTGGAAAAAATGACTAAATATAAGAGCTAGAAAGGTAGAATAGAAGGGAAAAAAGAAAAAGGGGAATTTGGGTAAGTATAGAAGAGGGAAAAGAAATGGACAAAAGAAGTTGGGAAAATAGAGAAGGGGAGGGAAATTTCGGAAGCGGGAATTGATCTCAACACATTGTCATTAACATTGCAATTTGCAAGAGTTTATGTTATGTATTTAATCCTGCTTTGATTGGATAACCTTGATCTAGTTTGGTATTCGGGATTTGGTACACTGGAAATAACAACAAAATGTTTATTTTATATATATATATATGTATATTTTAAATGTTCTGAGCTCTACGAATTTTTCTATAAGGTGCAATGTTTTCTTAGCGTAATCATTTTTGTATGTTGTATACAGTTGGGTTGATAAAATTCTCAAAAGCAGGACAATCTACTAATTTATGTTGTTTATTATCTAATTTCTCCATCTTATCATATCTTACCTAAGGTGTCTTCATGTTTGGCTACCTGTCTATTTGTGTGAAATTTGTACTAAAAGGGATGAATGCTAGGAAATTTGTGGGTTTCCTTTGTTAAATATGTGGGTGGTAAATTGTTTCAAAATTCCATGTAATCATTTTCTAGTTAATTCACTTAAGTTCTTGGCATACACCTTAGCAATTGCTTAAGCAATATGATGTTCTTGCATCTATCACCGCACCATCATATGATGTTCTTGCTTTCTTTGTAGGACCATCATAAAAGTTATGGTATTAGTTTTTTGACAATGCATCTTTCAACTTTCAATCTAACCAGTTCTAACTTCTAAAGTATCATCTGTAGAAGAAGTTTGATTTCAACTGAATAGAGTTGATTTGTGTTTTTTTATAAAGAGATAGTTAGGGGTTTAAGTACCAGCTTTTGGGGTTGTCTAGTAGTGTGTTTTTTTCCAACGAAAACCTTGCAAGATCCCTCCTCTTTCCCATCACAAGGGACTCAATTGGATTTGAACTTATGCCCTATGGCCTGCCTGTAGGCAACATGCCTTTGGCTGATGGTTCAACATGCCTTTGGCCCCTCTTTTCTTCAGTGAAGTCCATGTATCACCAACAATAGTATCCATCACACCAGCTTGGTCCTAAAGTAGTGGTGAGTCTTGCTCCATGAGGTAATTATTCTGGGTATCATGGTATGTATCACTCTGAATTTTGAAGCACTTGAATACGTTGTATTTAATCCTTCTTCATTTCATGATGTTTTCTTGGAAATTATGCTTTTTCCCTCGTTCATAACTGGAAGGGTAACATGGTTCCCTAGTAAGTTGATTTCTCTTTAGGATGGGTTTATACTGGGTGGATCTGTGAAAAATCATCGTTCATTCCCTCCACACTTACCACTTTCCATCTTTATTCCTTCCATATCCCCTATCCTTGTTTGGACATTGGGATTGGCTACGCTAGGAAGGATTGTACCTTACCTTGTGGGAAGAAGGGGCTAAAGGCCCAGAGGGTAAAAGTAGTTGGCAAGAGTTAAAAGCCAATTTTGAAACCTTCAATATGCTTCACCCAGGGATCTCTGAGAAAGCAGTGAAAATATTCTCGGTAAGAAAAGGGGACCCATAAGATAGCATAAACACTCAAGGTACTAGTTGATGGATAAGAGGTCTCATCACGAGCTGACATATTATGACCATGGGCATGTAGTGGTATGACACTACCACCTATCTAGTCATCAAACCAGGGTAGTGGCTCTTGGTGGCATAGCCAAGAGAAATGGGGTCTTATCACGAGCCAACCTTCTTATTTCTGTGAAATGTTTGTGGATAATGTTGTCACCTCTAGTCATCAAGACAAGACAGTGGCCCTCAACTATTTCCTTGAAGCACAAGAGAAAAAGATCAAAATAAATAAGCTAAGAGTAAAAGGCAATGAATGGGCTAGGAAACAATTGCATTCATGACAAGGTGCAGTTCTTCCTCCACAAAGGAACCCACAGGTAAGACTCTACATTTCCATGTTATCACATGCACCCCATGCCACCTCATACACTTACATGACTTGGACTAGACTCCACCTCGGAAACACCCCAAAATTAAGAGAGGTTAGCCCAATAGGACACCCTGAAACCCTCTCCAAACCTAACTTGTCAAATTGCATAATGTCTTTGAGCATTTGTTTGGGTTTAAGGGGGGTTTGACACACATGTTCGGGTAATTTAATTATTAGATGTGATTTACATGCTATGATCCTTGTGACTTATGAACCCCTGGAGGCCATACTTATTGTTATTGCAGGACATTTCCTTGTGGACAAGTACACATGAGGGAATGATTAGCTTAGACCTCCATGGGGGCTCAAATCCCACGGATGGATGCTCAAACCCCAGCCAGAGGTAAGAAGAGATTGAAGATTTGCACTAGATGAAGGAAGGGCATTGCCTTTGGAGGAACTCTAGCAGGCCTAGATGGACGAGTTCCACCCCTCTTCACTTGGACGATGGCCTTGTAAGGTCTAAAGACCACCCACCTATCCCATGACGTCATCATTTTGGGGCTAGGGTTTCATGGAGGTGATGTTCTGGTGATCTTGCATTGTATATTCATGATTATTCTTGGTGCAAGTAAGTAAAATCTGCATTTTGTCTTCTATTGAATGGTTAATGATATGGTTTTATTTTCTCATACAAGATTATCAAATTGCATGGTATATTTAATGCTTGAAGTAAGAAACTTAGAGTGCTAACTTTCTTACTTTTCATTTTCCTAGCTTCATAAATTCATCTAGTAATTGGTGAAACCCTAGGTCCCTAAAGTTCTATCTCCCTTGAGGTTTTTACTTAGTTATTGTGCTCTAGATATTTCTCATCCACAAACTCTTCAAGAAAAAGGAAGCTCTAGGGCCTATAAGTGCCTACACCCTAGCTTACCTCTCGTCTTAGGGTCAAGAAACCTAGGAGGACTTAAGGTGCTATTCCTCCTAAGTCTTGGATTTTCTTGAATTGTGTGCATTATCATAAGTTAACATCCCTAGAAAGGAGTCGTCAACTTTGACTCCATCTACCCTTTAAAGGCACTAGTCCTCTTCTCATCATCTCTTTGACAAGATCATCAACTCTACACTCATATTTTACCTGTTATCTTACTAACTTAACCTACTCACTAACCTAGTCTAAAATCACTAACTTGTTGCTTCTATTACCCTTTGCTACAACCAACTTTAGCAACACATTAGGGTGTACTTGCTAATTAAAACTACCCAAAAAATTGCACAAGCCTAGGCGCTATCACCTTAAGGCTTTCAACCACTTCTTTTTGTTATTCTAAGTGCATTTCTAAAGTCATTGTTGTTGTTATCACTGTTGTTACAACCATTTCTTGCATCCCTAATGAACCTATATTAACAAGAGAACTACCTAGAAAATTGTACTAGGTAAGTTATTATCATTTGATGCCAAAATTGTGTGTGTTATTGCCTTAAAGAATTACTTTTTCTGAAGTGGTTTATTGTTGTCTTCACTATCAATTTGTTTTTTTTATAAGTGTTTAGGCAACCTTTAAATTCATTAATTGACTCATGATAATATTGAAATTGTAAGTGACAAAAGTATTATCATTTATAAAATCTTTATATCTCATTGTTGTCATCATAACTTGCAATTTCTGGATACATTTCTATTTTTGTACATTTATCTTTGTTTATACATATAATTGCTTCAATAGCATTATTTGATATTGAAGTCACTAATTGAGAGAATTGAAGTTATTCGTTATTGCTAATGTTTGTTGTTTCATTGGTAAAGGGAAGGTGCCATTCACTTTGGTTTCCCCTTGACCCTTTAAACCTTACTAAGTGACTCCCATATTTGATTGACCTAGAGAGAAGGGTGGGTTTTTCTCTGGTCTTAGTTTCCCTTCATCAACAAACTAAGTCCTGGGATGTCTCCCTTGGAGTGATTTCTTCTCCTCCTAAAGAGAAAGGGGTACCATGTTGGGGTGACAGTGACAAGGATACCTCTGTGGTATGCCAATCTGAGCCTACTTGTCTTTATATATGCTTTGGGAAAGTACATATTGCACGATAACATTTTTGGCATTGTTTCCAAGGAACATCGAGCCAATTTTCCTCGTACAACACTTTTTTGGTAAGCCTTTTTCCCAAAGCATTTACTTCACGAAGCTTACCTGGAGACTCCAATGAGGGTGATTCCCTCTTTTCCTTTTGATGATCCCTAGAAGGATTATCTGACGACTCCACTAATAACAAAGCCAATCATGGCTTGTCAATGGGACCTGGGTAATTTTAAACCCTTGGATATGAGTGAAAGTATGGGTTACCCTCGACAAATGCCTTCGAGGTATGAAAATTGGCTCCCTAGATTCATTAGTAATGATGGGTTTAGGGCCGAAGATCACATGGATAATTTTTGGGCTTTCTTTCAAGTCCACCCTATCAATGATGATGTTGAAGATTTGGCAATGAAACTTTTCTCTGCCACTCTTCATCGCAATGTTAGGAAATGGTATGATGGTCTCCCTGATACTAACATCACATCTATGGACCATTTAGAAGAAACATTTCTCGAGAAATGGGGTATTAAATTAGAATATATCCACATGCTAATAAAAAGAGTCAAATACATGAAACAAACTAAGAACAAGACTGTCAAGGAATTCCATACCATGTTTGAGAATTTGCTACAACAAATTCCTAGAAGCCATCATCTTGAACACAAGTACCTCGTTTACGTCTATACCAATGCACTCTTAGTGAAATTAGGATTTCTGCTTAGTGAAAAATGGCCAAGAACAATCCAAGAAGCTTATCACATGGCTATACAAATCGAGGAAAATATCTCCTTGTTCAAGGGAGAAAAAATCTTTACTCTAGAAATCAAAGTTTATGACCCCAAAGATACCCCATATACTCTTAGTCTGGAGAGATTAGCTTCCCTTGATATCTTCATTAGAAAATTCCAGGAAAGATGGGAACAATTCATTGACCAACAAGAGGTTGAGGAGAGGGATCCTAATGAAGGTTACCGATCCCATGAAGAAGAGCAAGAATTTACTCATGCTTATACCGAGGATAATGAGGACTTGGTTGAAGAACGAGAACCTGAAGATATGAAACATGATGATGAAGTATTAATGTGTGATCCTCCCTCTGATGAAGCCATCTGGAATTCTATTCCTCCTGCAAAAAAAAATAGGATGAGGTTAGTCACTTTCCTTTTCAGGTTTTTGATGATACCCTATTCTATGATTCAGAAGGTGAAGAAGAAAGGGAATCCTTGGACGAGCTAGACTCTCTGTATTATGAAGCTAAATATGTAGGGGAAAGTCATGAGGACGAGGCACACATGCTTTCTCTTCCATTTGATGAAGTCATCCAAGTCTTCAACACTCCTACACAGAAAGAAATGAATATGGTAAGATGTTTCCCTATCCAAGATTTTGAAGATGCATTGTTTTGTGATTTGGAAAGTGAAGAAGTGTTAGAGGAGCCCTTGGATGTTTTACTACCTTTGTGTTATGATAAAGGTAATTATATGGTTGATGATATTGATTAGTTCATACATGTTGGGAAATGTAAATGTGATGTGATTGGGTATGATGGGGATCCCATATGACATTGAGGGTCATTTCCAAATGTTTCCTTTACAACTATCATACGAGGTTACTACTAATTTTGACATTTGGCAACAAGGAGATGTTGTAGTTACAAATGTTTTCCAAGCACCCAAGTATGACCTAGTTCTATGTTCTCCTGATGATTTCCGGTCATACCTTGAGGAATTTGATGAGTATCCCTTTGAGCACTTGGATTTATTCTATGAAGAAGATTTTCAACCACCATTGTGCTCAAATCTTGATAAGGGTAAGGACGTTGCTTTCCTAAAGAAGGATACGTGTGACAAGGTTTTTCAAATCCCTTCGATCACTTCACCTCGTTATGTCACTAAGGATGCAGTTGGGAAACATGTCCCTTGTCCTAAGTTTTCTCTAGGGCAGATTCTTCTTTTAGAATTCAAGGGTAGGTTGAATACCTTAAGAACAAGTTTTTTATCTCAATCTTTCAGTTTTCCCATGAGAAGTTGTCAGCTTCCCTCTAAGTTCTTGTTAATCCCTTCTCAAACCCCAGGGAGTGATGACGTCCAAGGTAGTCAACCCTCAGACTCTTTAAGCCAGCCTCTTGAGTCTTCGACCTTTCACGATCCTTTTTTGAGATGGATTGAGCACTTTTCTAGAAGTGTGACTTGGTACAATTTTGTCCCTCCCTCCTGCCTCCATGAGATAGACTTTGTGAATTCCTATGATATAATGCATGCTCTAACTCATGTTATTTGTGTGCTTAACTTGTCATTGTTTTGGTTTCTGATGAAGCACAAAGGCATGTATTATTAGATATTGCTAGGATGGTTTCAATGGTTATATGACTACACCTAGCATTCAACGAATAGGTAAGTAAAGGTAGGTATGCATTTGCATATTGTTAGCACTGAAAGTTACACTTTGACTGATAAAGTGCAAGCTCAGTACCCATCAAAAAATTTATGAGATAATTCTTAAAATGTGGTGTCAAATGGATAAAACTCAGTGCAACAATGTCAAAACACAGGAAATTCTGGATGAAGTGCATCAACAAAAGAGGGCATGTTTAACTTAGGTTAGGTTTTTGAGGATTGGTGTGGATAGGAGGAAGACTTAATAATAAAATGAAGTGAATATACCACTAGCTTCAGGCTATGCCAGTAGACAAAGAAGAGAAATGCTTCAGATACAAGAACTTCTTAAATCCAAGCAAACAAAACTTTGAGAAAGCTATAACAATATAACAATCAAACATCCATTGTCATACAACTACAAAACATCATTTGAATCCTTCAATGATAGTAAAATTTTAGAGTGAGAGATATTAAGATGGAAAAAAGAAAGATAACTTCCATTAAGCAAGATTTCATCAGATTTGATACATCAAAACCAGAGTAGGCTCTGTTTCATTAAAATCACTAAAAAGGTATTTTACATCAACCATTCGAACCTGAAAAATTAAATCAATTTTAAAATGGCGGATCAACAAGGAAGAGCAAGAAAGAGGGTAGAAAACAGTGCACAAATTCATTCCATTGGGCATGGAGTCAACACATCCTACAACTTAGAGGCACTCAAGCTCATACCAGACCAAAAGGGATATAATTGATGGATGGAGGTATAAGAAAGATAAAAAAAATTAGAATATCATCAAGCAATGATCCTCTCTGCAAAAATGACTTAAAAGATAACTAGAACAGAGATTATGAAAGGAGTCAATTACTACAAATCAATTGCAACTCATGAATCTCTTGCCTCATGAAAAACCATTGATATTCAATGCCTACAATTCCATTCAAGAAAGATGACAAGGTAAAATGATAATAAATAACATGGGGTCTGATAAACAACTCTCATGAATCTCTAATGGAAGAAATGTTAATTACAACAGGCCCTCAGGCTTACAATTGAGCAACTAAATTGCTCCTCCATCTCTCTCCTCTCTTGGATCATGAATCTAACCCTTCTCCAAGATATCCCTCCTTAATTAAATAGAAAATAGCATCAAAATATCCTTAGGAGGTCGAATCCCGTCTCTTTCATTGAATTCTAGGCCTTGGAGATAGGTGGCAACAGTCAAAGAGACAAAAATCCAACAAACTGTTAATGTTCAGGAAATTGTTGGACGTCATTAATAAATTGTTTCCAACTCACTGCATGAGGTATTTAATGGAGCTAAAACTTAGGTGCAGGTGTCCCTTGACATCTAACTAATCCATGAGAATTCATTTGAACCCTCCTTGACAGGTGGAAACCTCCCAACAAGGTGAATATCCAACAACTATGCAAAACAGAGAGTTTGCAACACATTCCACAATGCACTAGTGTTTTAATTGTTTCTCTCAAATTCCAAACTGGGTTAGGCTGAAATTTGGTCATCAAGTCAACAAGGATATCACCTTCCTCCACAAAAAATTTCAGAGAAACCACATCACCTTTTTGGATTTATGATCAAATATGTAAAAGAAGGTTCTATAGGAAATTCAACAACGCATTTCGCAGCGCCTGTCTCAACTCGCAACGCCAAAGGAAAATCAAGTGGCCACACTCCTTTCCTGACCTCCAAACAAAATAAAAAATCTCATTGAGTACCTGATGGATATGAGGTTGATGCTGGTAATTTTGAATTTGCACTAGCATTCCTGCAACCTATCCAACCTACAACCCTCTTCTTGTGCTAGTTCACAATGCCAGTTCGCAATGCCAAATCAAACATAGCTTTCACACTTGAATGAATTTATAGTGACAAAGGGGAGACTTTGAGTACAACCATGGAGATGTGACCTGTGAAGGTAATGATGCAAAAGAAAACAAGGTGTGACCTGTGAAGTTAATGATGCAAAAGAAAACAAGGTGTGACTCATGAGGGCTTATCCTTATCATGATGGATAACCTCATGACATCAAGACCTATACATAATATGTGTTAACACATCCATTGTATATACCATTTTCATATTGTTTACGATTAAATTTGCAACGAAGTTTGGCCCGCAAAGTGTTGCTAAAGCCTATTATTATAAAAGCTAAATAATACTAGTAGGTGGGACACTACTTTCATGGTTGACGATATCTTGTTTTATTGGATAATGGATCCATCATATTATATAGGGCTCCTTACTGTTCCAAGATCAAGTAACACCAATTTTTTCATAGTTATCATTGTTGACTGTTCTTGGATCTATTACTTGTGACACCTGCAACAAACACATGTTAGTAATAACAAATGGAAAGAAACTAAAAGAAGGAATTGTCCTATGCTAACTTGCTATACTATATGCATTGAAAAAGATTGTGGCAAATCCTATCTAACATAGGATAGCCATGCGAGTTATCAAGGTTGTATATAGCATATGTTAGGATATTTAGACACTTAGGAGTTAGTTAAGATCTACTTGCTCTAATATGTCGTTAGGTAAAAGTGTGTTTCTTAGTGTGTTTCTTAGTGTGTTTCTTTAGTATGCATTAGTATGCGTTTGTAGTTAGGAAATCTGACGGTCACGATATGTTCCTAACATAGAGTGATCCGATGGTTCATACTCTCCTCGATCTTAACGACCATTGATCAGTGGCTTAACACCTGATTGGTCCATGATCTCTATTTAAAGATCATGGAGGGTAATTTTCCGATGATCGATTGTGAGAAACTCTATTGTAAAATCCCTCTGTAATCTTTTTATTTTGCATTAATAAACTGCTCCAAGTGGCCGCGTTGGCTAGGGCCGTGGATGTTTCCCCATAGGGGTTTTACCATGTGAAAACATCGATGTGTTGATATTTGACCTGGTTATGTGAGTGATTACTGAAGGTGTTCGTCCTCTGTTGGAATACATGTGTTGTCAAACATGGTATAAGAGCCTGTTTGAAGACCCGCTCCCATTGTAGATCGAGATCGTGAAGCCAAGTTATCTCATCTCCATTTTATGTCATTTCCATACATTTCTGGGCTGAGAGGACCGTTCCATTGCATCCGAAGCACTCGTTTCATTCAGGAACACTTTTCATTTCACTCGAAAAGGTTTCTGTTTGCCCAAGATCCGGAGGTATAAAGTTTGAATACACATTTTTTAATTTTTTTGCAAAGAAGTATTTTGGTTTTGTTTCGGTTTTGTAATTTGTTTTTCCAGGTTGCTACTCTTTTAGATCTATGTATGTTCTTTTCCCCATGCCATGTGTGATCTCGAAAAATCAGAAACAGATAGGAAAAGGTGCATCTTCTGGGTAAGCTAACCGAGACCTAACCCTTGTTGTCATCGAGAAACGAAAACTTTTCTCTTGTGAAAAGAGTTTTTTTTTAGCAGAAATGATTTTTTTTCTCTTGTGTGAAAAGAGTTTTTTTTTAGCATACTCTCCAAGGTCGTCTTCAACAACAACAACAACCCCAATCCTCCTTCTGAACATTACAATATGTTTTGCTAGACCATTTGGTTAAAACTTGTCTTATTAAGTAAGAGGTCTTGAGTTCAAGTCTCTCTTTTGTTACTTTTTTGAAAAAGTTCATGCTAAAATTATAAAGTGTATTTCACTTCAAGTATAAAAGTGAATCACTATAAGTAGCTTTAATATTTTATTTTAGAGTTATTTTGCATGCGTCTTTTCTGTTATAAAGTAACTTCATTGTAAAAGTGATCCACACTTCTCTTTATAAAAGTGGGTCACTTCATAAAGTGACTTACATTATCACGTGGTCAGTTGGTTACCATTTATGCCTTTTTTTTAAAAGGGCATAACTCTCCCATTGGAAGTCCATTTTCAGTGTCGTTTTTTTTTTTAAAACCGCATAACTTTTCGAGATATTTCCATCCATATCATCAATTTCAGTTAGTAAATCCACATTATCTTCATATTTAATATGTCTTCTACAAGTAATGTCTTGCTTACCAACAACAACTACTTCCAATGGAAATCTCATATGGAAGATTTATTAAGAAGTAAAGGCATGTATCAAATTACCTTGGGAAAGGAAAAAGAACCTACTGATGATGATAAGAAAGCCAAATGGGATAATAGGAATGACGAAGCACAAGGACTAATTGGAATGTCCATCTCTCCTGATTTAAGGTACCACCTTCAATAAATTGATGACCCCAAAGAAGCTCGGGACAAGATTGAATCTGTGTTTGGTAAACTCAATATTATTCAAGCACAACAGTTAGAAAATAAAATAATGACCTTGAGTCAGAGTGATTTTTCTTGCCTTGGATACTATCTATCTAAGTTTAAAACACTCATAATTTTATGTGAAGAATGTAAGATAAAAATGGAGGAAGAGCATTGCATCTATCTTATTCTTTATAAGCTAGGTAGTTCATATTTTTTGTTTGTATCTACCTTTTATGCCATGAGAGAGGCTCTAGGGAAAGCTTATGAAAAACCCACTCTTGAGTCATTTTGTGCTTCTTTGATTAGAGAGGAAGACAAGCTTATACAACTTGGATTGATCAACACTGCAGGTACCTCTAACAAAGCCTTAGTTTCCCAACAGAAAGATAAACACAAGTATCCCAAGAAGCAACATTCTCGCTACAACAACAAGCAATATAAGGGTCCCAAACCCGCTCAGACAACTTCAGCTCCTAATGGTGACAAAGGAGCAAAATATAAAAATAAGAAGACTGACAAACATTGCAACTTTTGTGATAAAGATGGTCATGATGATTCCAAATGTTTCAAGAAGATGGCGACTTTAGAAGCAGCGATGAAGAAACACAACATCAGTATTGATTCTACTACTTCTTCTTCTTCTCATGGACATGCACTTTCCGCTTATGGTTTCTCCTTCAACACAAATTCTACTTCTTCTTATGATGACTGGTTTATTGATTTAGGAGCATATTATCATATGGCTAAGGATAAAGCCATATTTTCTGCTCTAAATGAATGTAACACCAAGAAAATATTTGTTGGTGATGATAGATCTCTTAGTGTTGTAGGATCTAGAACAATTCAAGTAGATAATGGTCATTTCAATGATGTATTATGTGTTCCAAGTCTTTCTTGTAACCTTCTATCAATATATCAAATCACTCATTCAAGTGAAGGTAAAACCATAGATTTTTCACCTCACCAAGTTGTAATCAAGGATCTAAAAGATCCTAAGCATGTTTTTGCAACTAGAATTGTTGATGATATTGTCAGGTTGTACAAGTTTGACAACTTTGGGTCATCAATTTTTTCATTAGTTTTTGTTGCTCATGTCGATGACTTGAGAAAACTTTGGCATGAGTGGTTTGGTCATCTAAACTATCGCTCATTGCAACAACTATGTAATCAATAGATGGTGACTTGTCTTCCTCTTGTTTCATGCAAAGATGGTGTTTGTGTTTGTGTTCTCGACAAACATCATCGAGACTGTTTTGACAAACGTGCCTCTTGGCACGCCTTAGGCCCTTTACAACTTGTTCACAGTGATTTGTGTGGTCCATTTTCTTTTCCTTCTTTTTCTGGGTGCAAGTATTTCTTAACTTTCATTGATGATTTTTCCAGACGTACTTGGGTTTACTTCTTAAAACTTAAGAGCAAAATTTTTGACAAGTTTTTGGCCTACAAGGCCCTTGTAGAAAAACAATCTGGACATCAAATTCAAAAGTTAAGAACATATAATGGAGGCAAATATGTGAACAATAAGTTTACAAGTTATTGCACTACACAGGGCATCAAAATGCAACACATAGTTCCATATACACCACAACAAAATGGTGTTGCTGAGAGAAAGAATCGCACATTAAAAGAAATGGCTAATTGTATGATCAAATCTAAGGGATTAAGTCTAAAGTATTGGGCGGAAGCAATCAACTGTGCAAATTACATAGTCAATCACACTCCCACAAAGGCTCTTAAAAATATAACACCGGAAGAAGCTTGGACTAAAATTAAACCAGATGTAAGTCACTTCCGTGTATTTGGCAGTATAGCATGCGCTCACATTCCTGATGAGAAAAGGAAAGCATTGCAGCCTAAAAGTGAGAAGTGTATATTTGTTAGTTATTCTGAAGATGTCAAAGGTTATAGACTTCTTCAACCACATTGTAATGAAATTATTCTTAGAAGGGACATTAAATTAGATGAAAATATCTTAGCCTATGAACCTAATTCGACGGTTGTGCCTTCTTTGACCTGGATCCATCTTCAGTGTTTGTGCCTTCTTCTGTTCCTATTATGGTTTCTTCTTCAGATGATGATAGTGAGGATGAAAATCCACCTCCACCTGCTGACATTCCTCCAATTGAGTCCTTTGAACCTAAACAAGCACCAGTTCCACCGCTTCCTAGATGGGTCCGTTCAACACAAGAAGCAATTGGTGATCTTGTCAGTGATCCTTCAGATTAGCGTCGAACACGTTCACAGTTCCAGCGAGCCTCTTCTCTTTTGGCTCAAGTTTCATAGACTCATGATCCAAAGACATTTGCAGAAGCTTCAGGTCATCCAGATTGGGATACAACAATGAATGAAGAGTATCGTTCTTTAATGGCAAATGATACTTGGGATCTTGTACCTCTTCCAAAAGGAAGAAAACTTGTGATATGTAAATGGGTCTACATAACTAAGTATGCATCAGATGGAAGTGTTGAAGGACATAAGGCTTGATTAGTTGCCAAAGGATTCTCCCAAGTTGAAGGAATTGACTATAATGAAATATTTGGCCCTGTAGCCAAAATGAATTCCATCCGCCTTGTTCTTTCCCTTGCTGCCTCACATAAATGGGAGGTCCATCGGATGGATGTTAAATTTGCCTTCTTGCATGGTGATTTGAAAGAAGAAATCTACATGGAACAACCTCTTGGCTATGTCCAAAATGACTCTAGCCTTGTTTTTCACCTTAAGAAATATCTTTATGGCCTTAAGAAATCTCCCCGAGCTTGGTATGCCAAAATGGACAGCTTTCTTATTGACACTGGATTCTCTAGATGCCATTTTGATCGTAATGTTTATACCAAGAAAGTAGGAATCCATCTCATAATACTTGTCCTTTATGTTGATGACCTTATCCTTACTGGTAGTGACTCAAAACTTTTAAACCATGTGAAAACCAGTCTTAAGAAGAAATTTGAAATGATAGACTTAGGTCTTTTGCACTATTTCTTTGGCCTCCAAGTTTTGCAAACCAATGAAGGAATTTTTCTTTCCTAGTCTAAGTATGCTTGTGACCTTCTTCGTCGCTTTCACATGGATGATTGTAAACGAACCCCTTCTCCCTTCCAGTCTAGAGTCAAGCTTACTACCACCTATACTTATCCTGAAGTTGATGCAACCCTGTACCGTCAGTTAGTTGGTAGCCTCTTATACTTGACTCATACCCATCCTGATCTTTCCTTTGTTATTGGTCTTCTTTCCTGGTATATGCAAACACCCCATGAAAGCCATTGGAAATCAGCTAAAAGGATAATTTGATATGTATGTGGTACAGTTCAGTTTGGGATACATTACAATTCAGAGGGGACTCCTTTATTGGTTGGTTTCACTGATTCAGATTGGGCCGGCGACCATGATGATCGGAAGTCTACTGCAGGTTATGTTTTTAGCCTTGGTTCAGGACCTATTACTTGGGCCTATAAGAAACAACAGGCTATTTCACTTTCTTCAGCAGAAGCAGAGTACTAAGTAGCGGTAAATGTAAGTCAGGAAGCCTTGTGGCTTTGACAGATCCTTTCAGAGTTTGGATTCGAGCAACAACATCAAACCAACCTTTGGTGTGACAATCAAAGTGCCATCAAGCTCGCCAAAGACCCAGTTCAACATCAGCGCAGCAAGCACATCGAGCTACACATGCACTTCATCAAAAAGCTCATTCATGATCAAGTTATTGAAGTGCTCTTTTTCCCTACAGAAGATCAAGTTGCAAACATTTTCACAAAGTCTCTTACAGAAGTGAAGTTTTCCAAACTTCGCTCTATGTTAGGAGTTCGGGAAGCTGTCATTAAGGGGGGATAGGCTCTAATGCCTCCTTCCTTATCCTATTGTGTCAACTTTGTAAATCCTTCAATCCTATCCCAAGTTGTTCTTAAGGGGGGATGTTAGGATATTTAGACACTTAGGAGTTAGTTAAGATCTACTTGGTCTAATATATCGTTAGGTAAAAGTGTGTTTCTTAGTGTGTTTTTTTAGTATGCATTTGTAGTTAGGAAATCCGACGGTCACCATATGTTCCCGACATAGAGTGATCCAACAATTCATACTCTCATCGATCTTGATGACCATTGATCCAAGGCTTAACACCCGATTGGTCCATGATCTCTATTTAAAGAGCATGGAGGGTCATTTGCCGATGATCGATTGTGAGAAACTCTATTGTGAAATCCATCTATAATTTTTTTCTTTTGCATTAATAAACTGCTCCAAGTGGTCGTGTTGGCTAGGGCCGTGGATGTTTCCCCGTAGGGGTTTTACCACCTGAAACATCGGTGTGTTGATATTTGATCTGGTTATGTGAGTGGTTACTGAAGGTGTTCGTCGTCTGCTGGAATACCTTTGTTGTCGAACAACATAGTTGGTATGCATTTCTGCATAATAGAGATGGTCATATGTGATACGGGTGGCGCTCTTGGAAATTAAATGTTGTTGGTTCAAGGTGGATGATTTGATAGATTAGTAGTTGGCACGTACTAAGAATTGAATGAACTTGAAGTAGGTAAGTGATGTGCATTTATTGCACATCGTCTTTACCCTTACCGTTGGGTGCCACCATAGTCAGGCTATCTTCCAAACATTACTACTGTGGTTATGCTCTGATTTCTCAGCAGGGAGAAACCGTTCAGCCAACTCGCATTTTAAGACATTTTATTAGAGGTATGTTCTTTTTTTTGGCCCTTCATGAATCTACTCTGGTTATGAAATGGATATTGTCTCAAGTGTGTTAGTTGTGCTCTCCTTAAGTATTGCGACTGTGTAAATGGTGATTGTGAATGAAACATTGATGATTCTTTTTGAAATGAGGTTGAATTCATGGCATTAATGGTTATCCTGGGGCATTAGTAGTCACAAGAGATCTTTGTTATCCTTGTTGGTTTACTTAGAAGATCCTTGTTGGTGTTGGTGGGATGTCTTCACGTTTTCACATTGTTGTATCCAATCTATGGTTTTTTATGGGGTTTAATGACTGAAGTGTTAGTATCACCACACATTGTACATATGGGAAGTGAGTTGATTTCACCACTAGTGGTCACGAAGTGGGTTTTCTTGCTCTTAATCGGCCCTGTCTTCAGCTCTGTGTGGTAGTTGTTTGATCGAAAGGCACAAGGGTTATATCCTGCGTGCGTTAAATCACATTTACCACACCAAGTTAAAGTAGTTCCTCCTGTTATGGCTCCTGTCATGGAATTATTTCCTGCCCACAAACAAATCATATCCCTCTTCGTGTGTACACCTTTGGCCTCGAAATTTTATCATTACGAGGAGTGGGCTATGTTCCTCCTGTGAGGGCTACCAAGCAAACCCTTAACGCCCAATCTGGAGTTTTGTAGAGGAGAGTGTCAGGCCTGTCAAGTTGCTAAGGGTTATTTTGGATTGAATGTATGGTTGATTACTTTGAATACACATTCACCCAGTTGGTCATATGGCAGTCGTGTTGGTTTGGCATTTAGTTACTACCTCTGTGATAAAAATGATAAACCCTACATTGTCATTTATACTTTTGAAGTATACAGTCACCCTCCTTATGTTAATAACTTAGTATTGTTAATGGAGAAGGCCTCTGCCCTTATTCTAATTAATGCATGGGTATGCGTAGTTACCACAGCTGGTTCGGTTGATTGATTTTCTACAACAGTGGTGAATTATTTGATTAATACACAGTCACTGGTAATTGCACTAATAATTATTTGGATGATTAGTTGGCATTAGTTACAAAGGCTTGATGTTGCTCACGCATATCGTGTGTGTGCATGGTGTTTTGAAAATGAAATAATGGGCATGGTCACTATGGTTTTCTTTGGGGCCAAATGACTATTGAGTCAGATCACTCTAGAGAATATATCTACTGCATCCTTGTATTTGTTCAATTGTATAAGCCTGGGTTTTCACAACATAGTCAATTACAATGTAACTAAATCAAATCAATATTGTATTGAGGGCTCAACACGATGGTTGAGTTATTTCCACGACTGTGTGTTGTTGTGTTAAGTGGAAATGTTGCATCGTGGTGTTTTGTTGGTTGCGCATTGTGTATAACATAGATGGTTTTTTTTTTTTTCACACTTAGAAATATTGATCCAGGTGGATATCGATGGCCACCCACCTTTTCCAAATGTCTCAAAACAGTTTTCTGGCAATTTTGGCAATTTACTATTTTTAGCAGGTTTTAACTTCCGGGTCATTTTGAGGGCCCAAATGAAGGTTTTTAGAGATAGAGGTTCTTAATGATATCTAAAAGAATCATTGAGCTTCCAAAATGAATCTCCTCAATGATACCTTTCCAACGGGCTATCACACGCCTAAAACGGAGATCGTATGCAAAAGTTACGACCCCAGGAAGTTGATGTACTAACTTACCCAAACGGGGCCCACATGACTTTTGGTGCTTCATCTCCTAGGGCTGGGTTTTTGGATGTCTAGGGTTTTTGGTATTCTTTGTTATTGTAAAAATGCCTTCAAATCCTCATTGTAACTATCTTCTTGCGAATGCGAGTAGCCGTCACATCTCTTCTCAGAGATAAGCTGCCACCATTCTAGCGAGTCTTTCACTCTGTATTTTTAAAGTCTCTGTACATTTATTTCATTAATAGAAATAATGTATTACTGTATATATGTGTTTATGGATTCATATCTGATACATTTTTGTTATATTATTGAATATTTGTGATATCTCTGTGCATTTCTTTATTATATCTCCAATCTCATTTTGTGTCGAAAATAATCCGAATCAGTGGTATCAGAGCAGGCTGCTCTTGATCGTTTTTTCAGTGCATGTCCCCGACGAGGTCCAATTATAGCAAGTTGGGTCTCGAGCTTGTCTCTCTTGAAGACAATCACTCTCACACACCCAATAAACCCTCAATGGCGGAAGAAAAGAAAAACGACGGAGCAGATGATCCTATTAATATGTTGCTTGAGCAAGCTCTCACGCGACAGAGGGACGAAATGATGGAGAATTTTGCCCACATCCTTCAACGCCTGCTGATAGCATCAGGCACATCTTCATCAAGTGGCCACTTTGGAGGCACCTCACCTTTCAAGGTACAAGTTAATTTTGATATTCCTTTATTTGAAGGACAGATAGATGCAGAAGCCCTAGAAAAATGGTTAACTCTACTAGAAGGCTATTTCTCTGTTCATAATTTTTCCGACAAAGAAAATATCACCTTCGCACTCCTTAAAGTTCTCCCTCATGTCAAACATTGGTGGGAAACTTACCGGGAGAAAAGTTCCACAGAGGAGTCTGGAATATATGGGGTCGATCCCACTTGGGATTTTTTTGTGGATGCAGTAAAAGAATAGTATTACCCTGTTGGCAACTATGAGGACCAGTACATGAGATGGAACACACTGCGGAAATAGAGGGGCCAAGCAGTTCCAAAGTTAACCAATACCTTCCATACCTTGCGTACCAAGCTGGGTATCAAAGACTCCAAGCGACATTTGGTTCTGAAATACCGTGGGGCTCTACAAAGATACATCCAGACTGAAATGGATTTTCTGGACATCTCATCACTCGGTGTTGCTTATCGATATGCTATTAAAATTGAGCAGAAATTTAAGCACAAAAACAAATGGGAATTCGGGTCTGCGAAACTGCAACAACCAAAGTATGACAAAGACGGGCCTAACAAAAAGTCTCTCGAAAACCAGTCCAAGACACAAGAAAAGAAGGGTCACGGGAAGACAAAGAAGGACATCGAAAAATGGTGTGATTTCCACAAAATCCCCTAGCACAAAACCGATGAATGTCGCTCAAAACAGTATTGGTGGCCGAGATCAAAGACAAGGAGTCGAACCCTGATTCAGAATATGATTTTGAAAATACTGGTAAAGGACAGATCATTGACGCAGACCCCACTGCTATTGTCGCGACCGTAACAATTCAACTAGAAGAACCAACGGATCCTGAAGAGGGGGAGCACCTTTTTCATTCACAGATGTGGGTTAAGGGGACCCCGCTGCATTTTATTGTTGATAGCAGAAGCCAGAAAAACCTCATCTTAGCAGAGGTCGTCAAACAGTTGGGATTGTCGACAACACCACACCCACAACCATACAACATCAGGTGGCTTCGGCAAGGATGAGATATCTGTGTCAGCCAACAGTGTCAATTTTCATATGACATCCAACCCTTCAAGGATGAGGTATTATGTGATGTTGCCCCACTGGATGTCTGTGATGTTCTCTTGGGCCAACCATATATATGGAGATGCCATGATGTTTATGAGTCTCGACCCCGTAGTGTCATTGTTACTTTGGGGGGTCATTCTACAGAATACCAGAGGTAGTTCCACTACTGTTCCACCTAAAAAGTGTCGCAAGGTAGTATCTCATACTACAAAATTCAGCTTCTTCATAATCTGTTCAAAAGGAGAACAAAAGGACACTGCAACCACTACAACCTTGCCCCAAGCACTTTCTATCCAATAGAAGCAGGTCGACAAAGCTGCAGAGAAGTGCAAAGATTCCTTCTACACATCGTCCTCTCATGTATCTTGACTTGTTGAACAACCTCAACCTTAACAGGTTCGTGACAGATTTCCACAAACTGAGTAGCGTGATGTCTCTAGCAAGACAAGCAACTCACCAAGATGCAGATTCAACAAATGTTTTTCCCTCTCCCTCGGGAACTTAATGAAATGGAGACCATTGCTTCCTAAGTAGGGAGGAATGATCCAGGTGGATATCGGTGGCCACCCACCTTTTCCAAATGGCTCAAAACAAATTTCTGGCAATTTTGGCAATTTACTATTTTTAGCAGGTTTTAACTTCCGGGGCCATTTTGAGGGCCCAAATGAAGGTTTTTCAAGATCGAAGTTCCCAATGATATTTGAAGGCATCATTGAGCCCCCCAAATGAATCTTCTCGATGGTACCTTTCCAACGGGCTATCACATTTCTAAAACAAAGATTGTTTGCAAAAGTTACGACCCCAGGAAGTTGATGTATTAACTTACCCAAACGGGGCCCACATGACTTTTGGCGCTTCATCTCCTAGGGTTAGGTTTTTGGATGTCTAGGGTTTTTGGCATTTTTGATTATTGTAAAAAGGCCTTCAGAGCCGCACTGTAACTATCTTCTTGTGAATGCGAGTAGCCGTCACATCTGTTCTCAGAGATAAGTTGCCACCATTCTAGCGAGTCTTTCATTCTGTATTTTTATAGTCTTTGTACATTTCTTTCATTAATAGAAATAATGTATTAATATATATCTGTGTTTATGGTTGCATCTCTGATACATTTATGTTACATTATTGAATATCTGCGATATCTCTGTGCATTTCTTTATTATATCGCCGATCTCATTTCGTGCCGAAAATAATCCGGATCAATGGTATCAGAGCAGGTTGCTCTTGATCGTTTTTTCAGTGCATGTCCTCGACGAGGTCCGATTATAGAAATTTGGGTCTCGAGCTTGTCTCTCTTGAAGACAATCACTCTCGCACACCCAAGAAACCCTCAATGGCGAAAGAAAAGAAAAACGACGGAGCAGACGATCCTATCAATCTGTTGCTTGAGCAAGCTCTCACTCGACAGAGGGACGAAATGATGGAGAATTTTGCCCACATCCTTCAATGCCTACTGATAGCATTAGGCGCATCTTCATCAAGTGGCCACTTTGGAGGCACCTCTCCTTTCAAGGTACAAGTTAATTTTGATATTCCTGTATTTGAAGGACAAATAGATGCAGAAGCCCTAGAAAAATGGTTAACTCTGCTAGAAGGTTATTTCTCTGTTCACAATTTTTCCGACAAAAAAAAGATCACCTTCGCACTCCTTAAAGCTCTCCCTCATGTCAAACATTGGTGGGAAACTTACTGGGAGAAAAGTTCCACAGAGGAGTCTGGAATATATGGGGTCGATCCCACTTGGGATTTTTTTGTGGATGCGGTAAAAGAATAGTATTACCCTGTTGGCAACTATGAGGACCAGTACATGAGATGGACCACACTGCAGCAAGAGAGGGGCCAAGAAGTTTAGGAGTTCACCAATACCTTCCATACCTTGCGCACCAAGATGGGTATCAAAGACTCCGAGCGACATTTGGTTATGAAATATCGTGGGGCTCTACACAGATACATCTAGACTAAAATGGATTTTCTGGACATCTCATCACTCGATGCTGCTTATCGATATGCTATTAAAATTGAGGAAAAATTTAAGCACCAGAACAAACGGGAATTCAGGTCTGCAAATCCACAACAACCAAATTATGACAAAGACGGCCCTAACAAAAAGTCTCCCAAAAACCAGTCCAAGACACAAGTAAAGAAGGGTCACGGGAAGACAAAGAAGGACACCGAAAAATGGTGTGATTTCCACAAAATCCCGTGGCGCAACACCAATGAATGTTGCTCAAAATAGTCATTCGTGGCCGAGATCAAAGACAAGGAGTCGAACCCTGATTCAGAATCTGATTCTGAAAATAATTGTAAAGGACAGATCATTGACACAGACCCCACTGCTATTGTTGCGACCGCAACAATTCAACCAGAAGAACCAACAGATCCTGAAGAGGGGGAGTGCCTTTTTCATTCACAGATGTGGGTGAAGGGGACCTTGCTACATTTTATTGTTGATAGTGGAAGCCAGAAAAACCTCATCTCAGAAGAGGTCGTCAAACAGTTGGGATTGTCGACAACACCACACCCACAACCATACAACATTGAGTGGCTTCGGCAAGGACGAGATCTCTGTGTCAGCCAACAATGTTGATTGTCATATGACATCCAACCCTTAAAGGATGAGGTTTTATGTGATTTTTCCCCACTGGATGTCTGTGATGTTCTCTTGGGCCAACCATATATGTGGAGACGCCATGTTGTTTATGAGTCTCGACCCCGTTGTGTCATTGTTACTTTGGGGGTCATCTCTACAGAATACCAGAGGTAGTTCCAACTACTGTTCCACCTAAAAAGTGTCGTAAGGTAGTATCTCATACTGCAAACTTTAGCTTCTTCACAATCTGTTCAAAAGGAGAACAAAAGGACACTGCAACCACTACAGCCTTTCCCCAAGCACCTTCTATCCAACTGAAGCAGGTTGACAAGTTTGCAGTAAAGTGCAAAGATTCATTCTGCACATCATCCTCTCATGTATCTCGACTTGTTGAATAGCCTCAACCTCAACAGGTTCTTGACAAATTTCCACAAACTAAGCAGCGTGACATCTCCAGCAAGACAAGCATCTCACCAAGATGCAGATTCAACAAACGCTTTTCCCTCTCCCCCGGGAACTCAACAAAATGAAGACCATTGCTTCCTAAGAAGGGAGGATTGATCTAGGTGGATATCAGTGGCCACCCACCTTTTCCAAATGGCTCAAAATTGTTTTCTAGCAATTTTGGAAATTTATTATTTTTAGCAGGTTTTAACTTCCGGGGCCATTTTGAGGGCCCAAATGAAGGTTTTTTTAGATAGAGGTTCTCAATGATCTCCAAAGGCATCATTGAGCCCCAAAAATGAATCTCCTCGATGATACCTTTCCAACAGCCTATCACACACCTAAAACGAAGATCGTATGCAAAAGTTACGACCTCAGGAAGTTGATGTACTAACTTACCCAAAGGAGGCCCACATGACTTTTGGTGCTTCATCTCCTAGGGTTAGGTTTTTGGATGTCTAAGGTTTTTGGCATTCTTTCTTATTGTAAAAATTCCTTCAAAGCCTCATTGTAACTATCTTCTTGCGAATGCGAGTAGCCGTCACATCTCTTCTCAGAGATAAACTGCCACCATTCTAGCGAGTCTTTCACTCTGTATTTTTACAGTCTCTGTACATTTATTTCATTAATAGAAATCGTGTATCACTATATATCTATGTTTATGGTTGCATATTTGATACATTTATGTTATATTATTGAATATCTGCGATATCTCTGTGCATTTCTTTATTATATCTCTGATCTCATTTCGTGCCGAAAATAATTCGGATCAGTGGTATCAGAGTAGGCTGCTCTTGATCATTTTTCCAGTGCATGTCCCTGACAAGGTCCAATTATAGAAAGTTGGGTCTTGAGCTTGACTCTCTTGAATACAATCTCTCTCACACACCCAAGAAACCCTCAATGGCGGAAGAAAACAAAAACGACGGAGGAGACGATCCTATCAATCTATTGCTTGAGCAAGCTCTCACGTGATAGAGGGACGTAATGATGGAGAATTTTTCCCACATCCTTCAATGACTGTCAATAGCATCAGGTGCATCTTCATCAAGTGGCCACTTTGGAGGCACCTCACCTTTCAAGTTACAAGTTAATTTTGATATTCATGTATTTGAAGGACATATAGATGCAGAAGCCCTAGAAAAATGGTTAGCTCTGCTAGAAGGTTATTTCTTTGTTCACAATTTTTCTGACAAAGAAAAGATCACCTTCGCACTCCTTAAAGATCTCCCTCATGTCAAACATTGGTGGGAAACTTACTGGGAGAAAAGTTCCACAAAGGAGTCTGGAATATATGGGGCCGATCCCACTTGGGATTTTTTTGTGGATGCGGTAAAAGACCAATATTACCCTATTGGCAACTATGAGGACCAGTACATGAGATGAACCACACTACAGCAAGAGAGGGGCCAAGAAGTTCTTGAGTTCACCAATACCTTCCATACCTTGGGCACCAAGCTGGGTATCAAAGAATCTGAGCGACATTTGGTTCTGAAATACTGTGGGGCTCTACACAGATACATCCAAACTGAAATGGATTTTCTGGACATCTCATCACTCGATGTTGTTTATCGATATGCTATTAAAATTGAGCATAAATTTAAGCACCAAAACAAACAGGAATTTGGGTCTGCGAATCCGCAACAATCGAAGTATGACAAAGATGGCCCTGACAAAAAGTCTCTCCGAAAACCAGTCCAAGACACAAGAAAAGGAGGGTCACGGGAAGACAAAGAAGGACACCGGAAAATGGTGTGATTTCCACAAAATCCTTTGGCACAACACCGATGAATGTCCCTCAAAATAGTCATTGGTGGCCGAGATCAAAGACAAGGTGCGAAACCCTGATTCAGAATCTGATTCTGAAAATACTGGTAAAGGACATATCATTGACGTAGACCCCACTACTATTGTCGTGACCACAACAATTCAACCAAAAGAACCAACAGATCCTGAAGAGGGGGAGCGCCTTTTTCATTCACAGATGTGGGTGAAGGGGACCCCGCTGCATTTTATTGTTGATAGAAAAAGCCAGAAAAACCTCATCTCAGAAGAGGTCGTTAAACAGTTGGGATTGTCGACAACACCACACTCGCAGCCATACAACATCGGGTGGCTTCGGCAAGGACAAGATCTCTGTGTCAACCAACAGTGTCAATTGTCATACGACATCCAACCCTTCAAGGATGAGGTATTATGTGATGTTGCCCCATTGGATGTCTGTGATGTTCTCTTGGGCCAACCATATATGTGGAGACGCCATGTTGTTTATGAGTCTCGACCCCGTAGTGTCATTGTTACTTTGGGGGGTCATCTCTACAGAATACCAGAGGTAGTTCTGACTACTGTTCCACCTAAAAAGTGTCACAAGGTAGTATCTCATACTGCAAAATTCAGCTTCTTCACAATCTGTTCAAAAGGAGAACAAAAGGACACTGCAACCACTACAACCTTGCCCCAAGCACCTTCTATCCAACAGAAGCAGGTCGACAAGGCTGCAACAAAGTGCAAAGATTCCTTCTACACATCGTCCTCTCATGTGGTGCCACTATGCTGGATATTTGATTATGAATAGAGAACTAGTTAACTACACAGAAATTGGTATTTGGTCAAAGTGATTGATGATTGACACATCTGTTTTCGCAGAATGTTTTGTGGATCGCTTAGTCAATTTCATGAACAGTAATCGTCTTTATTCCCTTCCATGATTTCATTTTCCACTAATTACAAATCCCATCACCTTCCCATATTCAGTTTTTCATTCCCTGTTCTGAGATTGATTACAGTCAAGGGAATTTTTGTGTTAAAGTAGATGGAAGTGGCAGTGTCTTGTGTGGATTGCAGTGAGGTTTTATTGGTTGTTTTACAGTTGATTGTTGTTGTCATTGAGAAGTGACCATGTTTTTTTCCCCCTCATTATATCATATTTTCACTCAATACAACCCTTCATCTATCCTAGAACCCTTTTCCACCCCCCTACTCATTGATTGACAATAAAACAATTTGTATGGATTGGATTGCATGAATCTAATATATTGTTGAGCCAAAATCCATTTCCTATTTTAAAAGAGTTGTCATTTATGGTTAATTAAAATATCATTTGCTAATCAATCATGCATGCAGGGATGCGTCATTCAAATAAAGGCTAAAAATAGAGGCATATCACGCCTCTGTCAAAAGAGAAGGACTAAAGGATAATAGCATCAACAAAGGAAAATACGACTTTGAGTTTTATTTTATCTATTGTTTTATGATCGTTGACTTGAGGGATCTTTGGACAACATGTTTATTTTGGATATATGAGTATTATTTTTTAAATAATTTCAAATTTCATGAGCTTAAATTACCAAAAGTGAATATGTTGATGGGAGACACAAGGAGGTGTGTTTTGCTTAACTAATGGTTATGTTATGATTATTATGATTGTTATGAACTAAATGGAGTCACAAGGGGTCCCACCTACTAGTTATTATTATTTATGACCCTTATTATAATTATTAATCTTCTCCCTAACTAAAGTTAGTTGAGTCTTTTAATTAACTTAACTAATGAATTGGTTCAACTTCTTCAACCAATTATAATTGTTAAAAGCAAAAGGAAAGGGAGGAACAAAAGGAGGATAGATGAAGAAGCATGCTAAGGTTTGCTCTTTGAGTTTATGTTGAGATAGTTCAATTTTCATTCATTCATATATTCATCACAACCTAATTCTCTTTTATGATAGCAGGGTCTTATTATAGACAACAATATTCAGGGTTGAATCAAATCATTCAGACACTTGTTCTTCAGAGGTGTTGATCTATCTTTGATAGTCTGTGTAGACTTGTCTGTTTGTGAATTAATTTTCATGACTGATCAAGGCTATTGTGCAGAGTCGAGTGGGCAACAATCTGTGGCAAGTTGATCCAGCTTTTAGAGTTTAGTTTTGGTTTTCTGTCAGAGGTCCTTTTGTATGTTCCATCGGGGATGTCTAAGTTTGAATTTGGTCCAAGATTTATGTATGAGATTTTGTAAAGAAAATGACTCTTTGGTGAATTGGAATGAAATAAAGGATTTCTTTATGTCTCAACTATCTTGATTATCAACTTGGTGTCTTTACTTCCATTCTTACATTTATTTTAGCAACTGTTATATTCAGAAAATTACATAAAAAGTGAATTTCCAACAAGCTTTTTGTTGATAAAAGACTAGCCTAAGCACTCGTAATTAATACTTGTGAGTTAGGATGTTATTTATGTTGGCTATAAACATTGGGTGATATTCCCATCTACTTTTCTTTAGCCAAGTAAAGTCTAAAAATTCTTGAGTAAGATCAATTCATATCTTTTCCTCAACATTTATTTGGTGACCATACTGGGGAGATCTTCGATATCTCTCTAGTTAATTTTTGTAATCGATTTTCATCAATACATATTTATTTTTCTAATATTGATTCTTTCACTGTTTTTCTATTCATGACTATTCATGTTGCAAGGTAGCCCAATCTTGAGCCCGGCCTCCAAGACCAGACCAACAATGCTTTGAACTTATTTCATACCATTTTAGACACTGCCAGGACCCGTGTTGAGCTTCATTGTTCTTGGGCAGCAATTGAACGAGATATTAGTGTTCAAGAACAATTGGAAGCTAGATGTAGGCAGCCTAGAAATCAACAGTAACCTTTTGTTTCTTCAGTTTTGGCCTTTCTTTCATGTCCTTAGATTCTTGTGCTTCTAGAAGAAGAAGGGGCTTGTCACCTGAAATCAATCCTATTGTTGAAACAGGAAGAAGAAACGTAGCGTTATCTATCCAACAAAGTGCTCTAAGGAGGACTTTATCTGATTCATCCAGCTCATATTTCTTTCCCTCATCTATCATCCAAAATATGGCATCTGGTGGTGGCTCTGGTGGCACTCGAAGTGCTTCATTTTCTCAATCTTAATCATCATCAGTGATTGGTAGCTTGTATAGCCACCATATCCCTATCCAATCTACTACAAACCCCACCAAATTCATCAAAAAGTATGGAATTTTTCAGTTCGAAGAGGACACCACAACCACACCATGGCATGTGTCCTCTCCTCTTAACCTAGCACCTGCTACTCATCCACTTCCAAAGTTTAAAGAGAACCTGCCTAAGTTTTCAGGGAATAACACTATCAGTACCAATGAACACCTGGTGGCATTTTCTAATGCTTGTCACAATATAGGGGCCAACGAAAATGATACTTGCATGTGCCTATTCATGAATTCCTTTGAAGGAAAGGTTGTGACTGACTTCTTTGACCTTCCTCCTAATATTTTGTCTACTTGGGAGGAATTAATCTACTGGTTCAGATCAACTTATGGGCAATCTAAAATCCCAGCCGAGAAGTTAAGGGAATACAATAATGTTACCTACAAGGAAGGTGAGACCATCAAGTCTTTCAACTTGTTTTTCACCAAGTTGTACAATCAGATCCTCGAACTTATCCACCCTCAGAACCAAGCCGCTTTCATGCATTATTACAATGCATTGCCTTCTCCCTACCATCATAGGCTTGAGGGAAAATCCATTGATAATCTTGGTTCCACTCTGCATACCTGTTCAAAGTATGAATAATAGTTTGAAAGAACTAGTCTTCCCCAGGGGGAATCGATTAGAGAAACAGACATGTCCTCTCTCTTATATCTAGTACAAGATATGAACAATCGTATGATAGAATTCGGGCGGAAGGGTATTGTCTCCCCTCTCACCCCTGGAGCTTCATCCTCTTATGCACCCCCCTTTATAAATCTAGTTGAGAACAATTTTCAGCCTAAGGCTATCCTGCCTCAGAGTTGGTGTAACGTTTGCGAGGAACACCACGAAGAAACCACTTGTGAGGTAAAGAAGAGTGCCAGAGATAAGATCTTTGGTAAAAGACCGAAAGCTACTATCAATATCCTAGACATTGCAAAGCCAGAATATGTCATGGTTATTAACATTAGGAACAAAGTCTATTCTCCCAAGGGTAAATTTGACTCTCTTCACAGTTCTTCTATCCTGAGCTCATCCTCAACCGTTGTTATGCCCCAGGTTACTAAAATTCCTGAGATTCAAAGAATCACTCCCCCTCTTCCCTCTTCTAAATACAATATATCTTGAATCAACTGGCTAACATCAAATCAGATGCAACCCTCCTAGACATGGTTGTCGTCCCTAAACAACAGATGCATCTGAAACAATACATGGAAGGAAAATATTTTGTTGTAGCCAATCTTTCCGAAGAGGTAGACAAAGAGAATTATTTTGTAAATAAAGTAGGTGTACATAACTTTAGATACCCTGTAAAAAAAAAACCCCTTTTTACATTTTTGTAAAGATCATGGAAAAAAATGCCCATTGTTGCCTCATTGATGGTGGTTTGGGCCCAAGTGTTATGTTGAAGATTATTATGGAAGAGCTAGTCTTGTCTTGTACAGACGAAAACGCAAGAAGCATGCTTTCTTACAATAGTCTACAACAAAAGACCATAGGTGAGATTAAAGATGTGACCCTAGTTTTGTGCGCCCATCCTGAAATAAAGACGACCCTCAATATTCAACTGATCGATATGTCAGTAAGAAATTAATCAATCATCTTAGGAAGATATTGGCAAGCCTCAACAGGTGGGTACCTCTCACTCTACGGATCTCATTTATCTATTCCCCGGAATAGAAAAAATGTTATAGTCCTTAGAGAAGGAAGGATATCACCCTACATAGAGAGTGTCCGGCAGCCTAACGTAAACTATATCGAGGAGGACTTAGGAGTGTATTCCATATTTGTCAAGGAAGATAACAATTCCATGAAACAAATCGATTTAGATGATGGCATGTAGCACATGCACTTTGATGGTTCGTGCTCGAACGAAGGTAACAGAGTTGGCATTATCGTGATTTCTCCTATAAGAAAAATCCATAACTTTTCTTATCGGTTGGAATTTGCTTGCACTAACAATGTCACTGAATTCAAAGCCTTGCTATTATGCATTGAAAACGCTTATAATCTTGGTTGTGGTCACCTTTCAGTTTTTGGATATTCCGAGCTTGTTGTGAATCTTGTGTGTAAAATTTATTCTCCTAGAAACAAGTTGATAAAACGATACACCCAAACCGTTTGGGCACTTATCTCAAACCTTTTATCTTTCAACATCGCCAATGTTAAAAGGGAGTTAAACTCAATGGCCGATCGGTTAGCAATTTTTGCAGCTTCCCCTAATCGGCAACTCCTGCCACACAGACCTGATTGTACCTTTCAATCCCTATATCATCTGCATATTCCCGAAAATATATAATCTTTTCAGGTCTTCCCTAACGATGAGAGAATTTGTGCTTTTATTCAAAATGAACCTTTTAAACCTAAGGAAATTATATCCATAGAAGATAACAAGATTCCTAAAGGCTTGAATCCTCTGGAGAGTTCTTTTTCGTCGAGTGATGTAGGAAACAAGGAGAAACAAAAGGAAGAAGAGTCGAAAAGGAAGGTGGGTGAAACCATCTCATTGAACATTGGAACACCCTAGACTCCAAAGAACGTCAAAATAGGTGCCAAATGTTCAGATGAAGATAAAGAGAAGTTCGCCAAGTTGCTTGGTGAATTTCAAGATGTTTTTTCTTGGTCTTATGAGGATCTTCATGGTTTTGATCTTGGCCTTATACAACATGCCATCCCCATTTAGGAAGGTGTAAATCCAGTTAGGAAAAAACAAATACCTATCAACCCTGCGCTAGAAGCAACTATTCGGAAGGAGTTGGAAAAACTTTTGAAGGTTGGAATCATCTTTCCGGTCAAATATTCTGAATGGGTCTCAAATCTAGTTCCTGTTCGGAAAACCACTGATCAGATCAGATTGTGCATCTATTTTCGCACACTAAACTTAGCTAGCATAAAAGACCACTTCCCTCTCCCTAACATGGAAATGATTTTGTAGCAGGTTGTAGGGTCACAAATGATGTCCCTACTTGACGGTTTTTTAGGTTATATACAAATCAAGGTAAAAAGGGCAGATAAATATAAAACCACCTTTATTACTCGTTGGGGTACCTTTGCTTATGAACGTATGCCTTTTGGTTTATCTAATGCAGGTGCCACATTTTAAAGAGCTATGCAGTTATATTTTGACTATTTGATCTGTAAAATAATTCAGATCTACCTTGATGACTTAACAGTATACTCTAAAATCCGTTCAAATCATTTTGGTCATTGAGAAAAGTTCTCATGCGATGTAGGAAATTTGGCAGTTATCTAAACCCTTCCAAGTCCATTTTGGTGTTACTGAGGGAAAACTCCTGGGACACATCGTCTCTGATTTAGGCATAAGCATTGATTCTAAAAGGGTTGTTTCTATCCTTAACCTTCCTGCTCCCACTTCCAAGAAATAAGTTCAATATTTTATGGGGGTTATTAACTTTGTTTGTAGGTTTGTCCCAAATTTTGTTGTTATGGTCAAACCAAGTCATTATTTACTTAAGAAAGATCATCCATTTTCTTGGACATGCAATGTCGAAAATGCTTTGAAGGGATTAAGAAAGCTATCAGTTCTGCACTAGTTTTGGCGAAGCCAAAATTTGAAAAGGAATTCACGATATATACTAATTCTACCAAGGAGGCAATTTTTGTTGTCCTCATGCAAATTGATGACCAAGGAAATGAAAAACCAGTGGCTTACGTGAGTCAAAGTTTGTCAGATGATGAATTTAAATAATCTTTTATTGAGAAACATTCTTTCTCTCTTGTTAAGGCCGTTGAAAATTTTCGCCACTACATCTTAAGTAAGCGTACATTGGTAAAGGTCCCTTTACCTGCTGTTAAGTTTTTTCTCTCACTGACTTATCTTTCAAGAAAACTTGCACATTGGCTTGCCAAGATCCAGGAGCATGATTTGAATATCATTACTTCTACCACTATCAAGGGACGTGACCTAGCCCTTCACCTGGCTCAACATGCTGAGAATGGTGAAGAAATCGATGAAGAATATAGTTCCCTTTCAACCCTCTTTTACATTGATGATCAGATCCTCTTTGTGTCTGAACATCCTTGATACAAAAATTTGGTTTATTATTTACAGAACCAAAGATGTCCAGACAACTTAGACACTCATCAAAGGAGAAGGCTCTGTCTTGAATCTGCAATATATGTCATTATAGGAGACCTGTTATTTCAAAGATCTGTTGATGGTGTATTGCTTCGCTGTGTAAACAATGAAGACACATAGAAATTTTTGCAAGAAGCTCACGGTTCTTCAAGGTCTGTCATTCATGTAGGAGGTCATTTTTCTGCAAAAACCACCACTTTCGAGATTAAAGGATATTATTGGTCTTCGATCTTTCGCGACTCTTATGTTTTTTCGAGGTCTTGTGACAAATGCCAAAAATTTGTTGGGAAGGAACGCCTTTCATCCATGCCATTACAACATGTCCTGCCAGATTTTCCCTTTTCAAAGTGGGGATTGGATTTTATTGGTCCTATTAATCCTCCTTCTTCAACTGGGAAAGTTTTTATTTTGACAGCCATAGACTATTTTACAAAATGGGCTGAAGTTGTCCCACTTAATAATTCCACAGACAATCAGGTAATTTCTTTCCTTGAAAATAATATTTTTTCCAGGTTTGGTCTTCCATTGGAAATTATTACAGACAATGGTGTCGCTTTCATTTCTACTAAGCTGACTTAGTTTTTAGCCAAGTTGGGGGTTAAACATTTCACCTCAACAACTTACTATCCCCAAGGAAATGGGCAAGCCGATTCTACCAACAAAAATCTGGTAAGAATCGTCAAAAGTCTCATCGAAGATAAGCCTCGTCAGTGGCACACTCTCCTCACTTATGCCCTTTGGGCAGATCGAACTACCACCAAAGTAAGCACTGGTTGTACACCTTTTCAGCTGGTTTATGGTCAAGAAGCCCTCTTTCCAACAGAGCTAGAACTTTCTTCCTTAAGGTTGATGCTACAGATTGAAGAATTAAGTTCTTCAGATGTTTCACAAAGGGTAAATGCACTACTAGCTTTGGAAGAACAAAGGATGTTTGCCTTGGATAATATTAAAAAGAGACAACAAACCGTTAAGAAATATTTCAACGAGAGTGTCAAAGATGTCAAGTTTAAGGTAAATGAAAAAGTCATGTTATGGGATTCGGCTCACGCTGATAGGGGAAGACATTCAAATTTTCAGAAATTATGGTTGGGTCCTTTCAAAATCGCTTTTGTCTTAGGTACAAATTATTACATTCTAAAATATTTGCAGTAGTGATTGTTTTCCTACAGCACTAACGGTTCTCACTTAAAGCATTATGTGTAACCAACTTGAAAGCTCTATGTTGTCTGGATTTCCTGTATTTTAGTAGTCTAGCTCTGTTTTCACATTTTCGTTCTTTCTTCTGCTTACAGTAGTTGTTTTTTGTTTCAATCATTTCCTACTGCCTTTACTTTTCTGCCACTTTATTTCTATTATTTTAATATTTTGCAATTTTATTCTGATGGGATTTGTTTTGATCATATTTAGTTTCAGTAGGGAATAAGATGTTGGATCATATTTTCCACAGTGACACCCCTGTAAGCATTATTAGTCAATAACAATCAAGCTTACACATCTATTATGATGTCTTCTCTGAAGGACCCTTGAAATTGTTATATATTTCCATTGTTGTCTTATAAAGAATTGGTTATCTCCCGCTTATTCTCGCCATTTCTTCAGCCATTGAGAATTTAAGAGAAAATCTGAAATTTTCCTTCTTTAAGGTTAAAGAGCATATCTCGTTCGATGGATTATGCATACAGTGGTAAAACACCTCATACTTAAATTTTTCATAAGTTATTCCCAAATTCCCAATCATCTTTCCATTAAATCCGCTCACTTCCCCCTGTTGCATAATCTTCCTGGTTATATTTTCTTGACCTACTGCTCTTGGTCTGTGAAACCATGAGTTATGAGTTCTAAATTTGTTGAAAATAAATTTTCCTGTGGAGTCGCCAGTTTGTTGACAATTAAATTCGCAACGAAGTTTGGCCTGCAAAGTGTTGTTAAAGCCTATTATTATAAAAGCTAAATAATACTAGTAAGTGGGACCCCCTCGTAGATTAGAGATCAATTTTGATGTTTATTCAATGGTATGTTACTGTTCGACACTACTTTCATGGTTGACGATATCTTGTTTTATTGGATAATGGATTAGTCATATTATACAGGGCTCCTTGTTGTTCCAAGATCAAGTAACACCAAATTTTTCATGGTTATCATTGCTGACTGTTCTTGGATCTATTACTTGTGACACCTGCAAAAAACACATGTTAGTAATAACAAATGGAAAGAAGCTAAAAGAAGGAATTGTCCTATGCTAACATGTTATACTATATGCATTGAAAAAGATTGTGGCAAATCCTAGCTAACATAGGATAGCCATGCGAGCTATCAAGGTTGTATATAGCATAGTTGGTATGCATTTCTGCATAATAGAGATGGTCATATGTGATATGGGTGGTGCTCTTGTAAATTAAATGTTGTTGGTTCAAGGTGGATGATTTATTGGATTAGTAGTTGGCGCGTACTAAGAATTGAATGAACTTGAAGTTGGTAAGTGATGTGCATTTATTGCACATCACCTTTACCCTTACCATTGGGCACCACTATAGTACGACTATCTTCCAAAGATTATTGTTGTGGTTATGCTCTGATTTCTTAGCAGGGAGGAACCGCTCAGCCAACTCGCATTTTAAGACATATGATTACAAGTATGTTCTTTTTTTTGGCCCTTCATGAATCTACTCTGGTTATGAAATGGATATTGGCTCAAGTGTGTTAGTTGTGCTCTCCTTAAGTATTGTGACTGTGTAAATGGTGATTGTGAATGAAATGTTGATGATTCTTTTTGAAATGAGGTTAAAGTCATGGAATTACTGGTTATCCTAGGGCGTTAGAAGTCACAAGAGATCTATGTTATCCTTGTTGGTTTACTTAGAATATCCTTGTTGGTCTTGGTGGGTTGTCTTCACGTTTTTGCATTGATGTCTCCAGTCTATGATTTTTTATGGGGTTTAATGACTGAAGCGTTAGTATCACCACACATTGTACATATGGGCAGTGGGTTGATTTCACCACTAGTGGTCACGTAGTGGGTTTTCCTATTCTTACTCGGCCCTATCTTCACCTCTGTGTGGTAGTTGTTTGATCGAAAGGCATGAGGGTTATATCTTGCGTGCGTTAAATCACATTTTCCACACCAAGTTAAAGTAGTTCCTCTTGTTATGACCCCTGTCATGGAATTCTTTCATGTCCACAAACAAATCATAGCCCTCTTTGTGTGTACACCTTTGGCCTCGAAGTTTCACCATTACGAGGAGTGGGCTCTGTTCCTCCTATGATGGCTACCGAGCAAACCCTTAACCCCCAGTTTGGAGTTCTGTAGAGGAGACTGTCGGGCCTGTCAATTTGCTACGGGTTATTTTGGATTGAATGTATGGTCGATTACTTTGAATACGCATTTGCCTAGTTGGTCGTATGGAAATCGTGGTTGTTTGGCATTTAGTTACTACCTCTGTGATAAAAATGATAAACCCTACATTTCCATTTATACTTTCGAAGTATACAGTCACCCTCCTTATGTTAATAAAGCAGTATTGTTAATGGAGAAGGCCTCTGCCCCAATTCGAATTGATGCGTGGGTATGCGTAGTTACCACAGTTGGTTCAGTTGATTGATTTTCTACAACAATGGCGAATTGTTTGATTAATACACAGTCACTGGTAATTGCACTAATAATTATTTGGATGATTAGTTGGCATTGGTTACAAAGGCTTGATGTTGCTCACTCATATCGCATGTGTGCATGGTGTTTTGCAAATGAAATAATGGGCATGGTCAGTATGGTTTTCTTTGGGGCCGAATGACTATTGAGTCGGATAACTGTAGAGAATATATACACTACATCCTTGTATTTGTTCGATTGTATAAGCCTGGGTTTGCACAACATAGTCGATTACAGTTTAACTAAATCGAAGCAATATTGTATTGAGGGTTCAACATGATGGTTGAGTTATTTCCACGACTGTGTGTTTTTGTGTTAAGTGGAATTCATCATGGTGTTTTGTTGGTTGTGCACTTTGTATAACATAGATGGTTTGTTTTGTTTTCACACTCAGAAATACCCACGGGGTTTTAAACATATTTGTTGCAGCCCTATCTTTTGTTGAGATAGGTTGTTGTCGGTACCTCATCTATTGGATAGGTGTTCCATTTTTACAGTCATGTTAGATTGGGCTTGCACAATGATGGAGTTACACTTGCATGATTGTATTATTCAGTGCATATCTTGTGCTAGAATGGTGGTTGTTGTCTGTTCAATTGTCAATTTGGTTTAGGAAATTTGATCTTGATTATTGAGTGACTGGCTATATTTATTTAATGGATGTCATTGCATTCAAAGTGACAGACCTAATGGCAGTGATACTGTGACTTCATTGTTTTTTTTGGAAATATGATTTGGAGTATATTTGTTGATTGAAGTAATGTATGGGCAATGGTTGATTTTGATGGTTTACAGATTGGAAATGGGTATTGTTAAAAAAGTGCTTTAAAATGAAAAGAATGTAAATGACAGGAACAAAACCCCTTACAAATTGTGTGGAATACATGTTGTCATGCGGTGACACTATGCTAGATATTTGATTATGAACAGAGAACTAGTTAACTACACAGAAATTGTTATTTGGTCAAAGTGATTGATGATTGATACATCTCTTTTCGCAGAATGTTTTGTGGATCACTTAGTCAATTTCATGAACAATAATCATATTTATTCCCTTCCATGATTTCATTTTCTTCTAATTACAAATCCCATCACCTCCCCATATTCATTTTTTCACTCCCTGCTCTGAGATTGATTACAGTCAAGGGAATTTTTGTGTTAAAGTAGATGGAAGTGGCAGTGTCTTGTGTGGATTGCAGTGAGGTTTTATTGGTTGCTTTACAGTTGATTGTTGTTGTCATTGAGAAGTGACCATGTTTTTTCCCCCTCATTATATCATATTTTCGCTCAATACAACCCCTTCATTTATCCCAGAGCCCTTTTCCACCCCCTGTTCATTGATTGATAGTAAAACAATTTGTATGGATTGGATTGCATGAGTCTAATATATTGTTGAGCCAAAATCCATTTCGTATTTTAAAAGAGTTGTCATGTATGGTTAATTAAAAAATCATTTGCTAATCAATCATGCATGCAGCGATGCACCATTCAAATAAAGGCTAAAAACAGAGGCCTATCACGCCTCTATCAAAAAAGGACTAAAGGATAATAGCATTAGCAAAGGAAAATATGACTTTGAAATCCTTGGCTGGAAATGTTGTTTTGCTGCTGATATGTACTTTCCTAAAGCTGAATAATAAATCTCTCTCTCTCTCTCTCTCTCTCTCTCNTATCTCTCTCTCTCTCTCTCTCTCTCTCTCTCTCTCTCTCTCTCTCTCTCTCTCTCTCTCTCTCTCTCTCTCTCGTTGGGTTTCCCCACATTGGGGTTTTCTCTGGCATTTGCCTAAATTCTGCGTGTTATAGGTTGTTGTCCACTGTGTATTTCCGCTGCATATTTTTTTCCAACAATGTGTATTTCTGCTTATGGAAATTTCTGAATGTGGGTTTTATGCATTTCTGAAATTTATGAAGACAGTTATCTCTAGGTTGCTAAGTGTTTGACAGAATATTAGCTTGTTGATTTTTGTCATTAAAAATCTGCATGGTATCAGAGCTTTGTCTCTGGCAATGGGCAGTGTGATATTTGGGCAAAAGGGTGTGATTGTTTTCTTTGAGTTGTGACATGGAATATGGCTGCAAGCATTAGATATGAGGATCGGTTGGATGGCATTTCCAACTACTCGCAGTGGAAGGTTTGTTTGTCAGCCGTTCTCAAGGAGAACAAGATCTATAACTATGTCAGCTCTGTTGTAGCAGCTCCCGCAGAAGATCTCGTTGCTTTGGACTTGCATGAGGTCAAGGAAGCCAGAGCTCAGAGGATTATACTGGATGGGGTGAAGGGTCACCTTATCCCACACTTGGTTGAGAAAAAGACTGCCAAGGAGATGTGGCATGCACTTAAGAACTTGTTCAAGGTGAAGAATGAGAACCGGAAGATGGCCTTGAAGGCTAAGTTGCATGATACCAAGATGGGTAAGGAGGAGAGTGTCTCTTCTTATCTTACCTGGGTGGCTCAAGTTAAAGATGAGCTGGCAACTGTTGGAGAGGTCACTTCAGATTCTGAGTTGGTGAGGATAGCCTTAAATGGCTTCACCAAAGATTGGGAGGTCTTCATGAAGTGCATGGTGGGTCGTGAGCATCTACCATATTGGAGCAGAATGTGGGATGATTTCACTCAGGAGGAGATCCGAGAAAGATCTCAGAGCAATGATCAGAAGATAGGCAGAGATGAGAATGTTTCTCTTGCGGCAAAGAGCAAGAAGAAAGGAAGTTCCTGAAGGGACTTAAGTAAAGTCAGATGTTATTGTTGTAATCAGTTGGGGAACCTTGCTTCTCATTGTCCTAAGAGGAAGAAGAAGAAGAAGGAGTCAGGGGGGCCTGAGACAGTTGCTACAACAACCATAGAGGAATTTGCTTCAAAGTTCGATAGGGAATTTTCTTTGGTTACCCTAGTTTCCAGTGTCGGCAGCGGAGGATTCGGAGGTGATGTCAGATGGATTGTGGATAGTGAATCCTCTAACCACATGACAGGAATCTGGCGAGTATTCTCAGACTTCACAGAGATTGGTTCTAGCCGACAGGTGGTAAATGAAGGTGGTATGGCGAGAGTTGTACGTGGAGTTGGGAATGCTAGATTCCAACTCGAGTTTGGGGGACTCTTGGAGATTCATGGAGTTCTCTTTGTTCCAGGGTTGAGTGTTAACTTGCTCTCAGTCTCAGCCTTGCAGGATGCAGGATATTGGGTATTGTTCAAGAAGGAACATGTCTTTATCTACAGAGAGGGACTGGACCTGGTAGAGCTGTAGCTGATCGGTAACCGGGTGGATAGATTGTATATGTTGATAGAAAATCCTATGATGTATGATTCAACATCGGATGAGGAACGTGAGGAGGCTCCTGAGACTGCAGTGGCGCCAAGGTATCAGTCTTGCATTCAGAGAGAAGAGAGAGAGTCTCTTCTGAGCACTAGCAGAAGGCTCAGCCAAGTTGATCGAACCGATGCTCAAGATGAAGTGAGCTCAGGGTTACGGGAGGTTGCTAGGAGAAGATCTTCTAGTTCGAGTTATGTGCAGGTGTTGCGGATGGCTCCAGGTTCAAAGGGAGCTCCTACAGAGCACAGTGTGATGGGACCAGATGATGGAGATGGCAGGGAGTACATCCCTTGCTAAGAGGGAGTGTTATCTTTTTAGCTCAAGAGGTACTCCGCATGCTTTTGTCTTGTATGCGGATGTTACCTTAATATTTACACTACCAGAAACTTAACTTTGTAATAGTTTTTATAAAGTTGTTTTAAGTGGTTCTTTTATTAAAGTGACTTTTTAATAAAGTGTACCTTCTATTTTTAAAGTGACTTTATTATCATAAAACACTTATGTAATAAAGTGAAATTCAATTTAATTTTAAATGAGACATTTTGGACGGAATGAATCATGACCCTTGATCTTGAAAAAGGCAAGATCTAATCTTGGCCTTTGGATCTAGGGTTGGGGAAGGTGAAAAGACACTTTTGGGGGAAAATGTCATTTTCATATTATAAAAGAATGCATTGGGTAGTGTGCAAGACATGTCGAATGTCGAGAGAGGACATTGGGAGGAGAGTTAGAGAGATTTTCTGAGCAAGCTTGAGAGAAGAAAGTGAACAACAAAGAGGGCACATTTTTCAAGGAAAGTGGGCGCGATTCCCGAGAAAAAATTTCTATGATTTTTGGCCAAAAAAAAATTTCTGTTGTGGGAGGTCGTACTGTACGGATCCGTACTATCCGTACAATTCTGTACAATCCGTACGATTTTGGCACGGAAATCAGAGTGATTTTTGGCATGATTTTCGAGACGATTTTCATATTTCTGATGGTTGTTTTTGGGTCGTACGGAACAGTCCGTATAGTGGACTATGGGCATGGAAAATGAGGTACGAAAGAGGCAGGACAATGGTACGATTTTGACATGAAAAACGAGACAGATTTATGTGGGATAGATTTGGTGTTGTGAGGTATTTTCCTTGGCTGGAAATGTTGTTTTGTTGCTGATATGTACTTTCCTAAAGCTGAATAATAAATCTCTCTCTCCCTCTCGTTGGGTTTCCCCACATTGGGGTTTTCCCTGGCATTTGCCTAAATTTCTGCGTGTTATGGGTTGTTGTCCACTGTGTATTTTCGCTGCATATTTTTTCTCAGCAATGTGTATTTCTGCTTATGGAAATTTCTGAATGTGGGTTTTATGCATTTCTGAAATTTATGAAGACAATTATCTCTAGGTTGCTAAGTGTTTGACAAAATATTAGCTTGTTGATTTTTTTCATTAAAATTCTACACTTCATTTCATGAAATTTGCTTGGAAATTATTCTTTTTGCCTCGTTCATACCTGGAAGGGTGACATGGTTCCCTAGTAAGTTGATTTCCCTTTAGGATGGGTTTCTACTGGGTGGATCTGTGAAAAGTCATCATTTGTTCCCTCGATACTTACCACTTTCCATATTTATTCCTTCCATCTCCTTTATCCTTGTTTGGACATTGGTATTGGCTTCGCTAGGAAGGGTTGTAACTTACCTTGTGGGAAGAAGGGGCTAAAGGCCCAGAGGGTAAAAGTAGTTGGCAAGAGTTAAAAGCCAATTTTGAAACCTTTGAGATGCTTTACCCAGGGATCCTCGAGAAATTAGTGAAAAGATTCTCAGTAAGAAAAGGGGACCCACAAGATAACCTAAACACTCAAGGTACTAGTTGATGGATATGAGGTCTCATCACGAGACGACCTATTATGACCATGGACATGTAGCGGTATGACACTACCACCTATCTAGCCATCAAACCAGGGTAGTGTCTCTTGGTGGCATAGCCAAGAGAAACGGGGTCTCATCACGAGCTAGCATTCTCATTTCCATGAAATGTTTGTGGATAACGTTGTCACCTCTGGTAATCAAGCCAGGACAGTGGCCCTCAACTATTTCCTTGAAGCAAAAGAGCAAAAGATCAAAAGAAATAAGCTAAGAGTAGAAGGCAATGAAAGGGCTAGGAAACAATTGCATTCATAACATAGTTACCAACTTAACGAGAACTCTACAGAGTTCTCGTTTTTTGGGGGGTCAAGTTTTTTACCCCGTTTTTAAAAATGGTGCTACCAGTAGCACCCCCCCTCCATTTTTAGGTGGTTTTCTGATATTTTAAATTTTCTTATACATAAGGTTTCCACTTTGATTTTTTAAATGGTCGTTTTTTCACTTATTTTCAAATTGTTCAATTTTTTTTCTTTTTTCTCAACGACGTTTTTTCATCTATTTTCAAACTTTTCTATGTTATTTTTATTTTTATTTTTATTCAATCATGTTTTTAATCATATTTCCATGCTTCATCCAATGTTTAAAATGTTGTACACCATTTATTTTTTGAAATTAAGATTTTTCATATAATTATTTGTCCTTAATTAAGTTATACATTTTAAATATAGTGGAAAATACCATTTTTAACACACTTTTTTTTACCTTCAATACATAGAAAATAATTGTTGTTAAATAACAATATTTTTAAATATTTAGCAAAAAAATATAATTCGTTTTTTTTGGATCAATTAAAAACTAAAATAAATAAGAAAACAAACAAAATTTAAATTTAAAAAACAAAAACATTTTAAAAACAAATTTGTATGAGAAAAAACCATTGAAGAAAAACCTAAAAAACTAAAGAGGAAAAGA
>ML781977.1:370445-385844 GCA_009831015.1 Picea engelmannii | reverse complement strand
TTTTTAAGAAAAAAACATATTTTTGTTTTTTTAATTATTGCTTTTCGAGAAAATTTTAAATTTTTTTCATTTCTTTCTAGTTTTTCTTTGTTTTTCACAATTTTGTTAGCTCATAAAATTTCTTAGCTCATATGTTTCGAATATGGTCGATATAACAATACTTTTAAGAAATTATTTATGTTTCATTCCATGTAACTTGTATTTACTGCTTTATTATTAAAAGTAAAAAATTATTTAAAAGTGACGTTGAATTTTTAAACTATATTGTGATATTTTCATGGCATTATGTATTACCTTGTGCTTTGCATGATAATAACATTTTAAAAGTAAACATTTAAGGGTTTCTTTTATGATTTTATTTACAGTAATGATTTTTTATTTTACCACATTATAAAAATGTGTCATTTTCATACCCCAATTTTAGAATGGGTGCTTTCGGTAGCAGTACTTTTCAATTTGATGGTTGATTTTGAGGTTTTGTTTTTAATGGTACCAAGTGATAAAAATACGATTTCAAATGATCTCAAAATTTAACGTTTTGAAAAGAAAAGAAAAAATCAAAAACATCTTATTTGTTTTTAGGTGTTGATTTTAAGGTTTTTCTGAGCTACTGTCTAAGTTTTGAGGCCCATGTTTGAAAATTGTTATAATTTTGACCCCGGTTTAAAAAATGGTGCTACCGGTAGCACCACTTTTTGATTTGGGGGTTGATTTTGATGTTTTTTATGCAAAAATATGGGTTTTTTGGGCCAGAGTTCTCGTTTTGAGGTCACAGTTCTCATCAAGTTGATAATTATGTTTCATAACAAGGTGCGGGTCTCCCTCCATAGAGGAACCCACAGGTAAAACTCTACATTTCCATGTTATCACATGCACCCCATGCCCAAGTATTTACCCCATGCCACCTCATACACTTACATGACTTGGACTAGACTCCACCTAGGAAACACCCCAAACTTAAGAGAGGTTAGCCCAATAGAACACCCTAACACCCTCTCCAAACCTAACTTGTCAAATTGCATAACGTCTTTGAGCATTTTTGGGGGGGTTAAGGGGGGTTTGATGCACATGTTTGGGTAATTTAATTATTAGATGTGATTTACATGCTATGATCCTTGTGACTTGTGAACCCCTGGAGGGCATACTTGTTGTTACTCCAGGACCTTTCATGGTGGAGAGGTACACATGAGGGAATGATTAGCTCAAACCTTCATGGGGGCTCAAATCCCACATATGGATGTTGAAACCACATCCAGGGGTAAGAAGAGATTGAATATTTTCACTAGATGAAGGAAGGATGTTGCCTTTGGAGGCACTCTAGCAGACCTAGATGGACGAGTTCCACGCCTCTTCACTTGGATGATGGCCTTGGAAAGCCTAAAGACCACCCACCTAGCCCATGATGCCATAATTTGGGGGCTGGGTTTCATGGAGGTGATGTTCTGGTGAAAGAAGGATGCTTGGCACAACGTTTGGTAGTTGATGGTGTGATTAGGCCTCATAGGGGCCAACGTTCCCCTTTCCAGGGCTAGACACCCCCCATTGGAGCTCAACATCACCCTAGAAAGGTCATGACATCACCCTACTAGGGTTTATTCATGTAATTTTGTTTAATTATGTAAATTAGGGAAAATTGATCAGGTCGACCCTATAATTATGAACTAAAATTAATTTTAGGGTAAATTTTGTATAAATAAACAAAAAGTGACATTCATTTTCATCATAACTTGCCATTAGACAAGGAGAGGTCTTAAATTTCTCCCTAGTTGGGTGTACTTGGCTGAAATAGTGAGGCGCTACTCTTCTTGGAGGCTTTTTTTAGCACTTGGATAAATGTTTTTTAAGTTTTACGGTGATCTTGCATGGTATATTCATGATTATTCTTGGTGCAAGTAAGTAAAATCTGCATTTTGTCTTCTATTGAATGGTTATTGATATGGTTTTATTTTCTCATACAAGATTATGAAATTGCATGGTGTATTTAATGCTTGAAGTAAGAAACTTGAAGTGATAACTTTCTTACTTTTTATTTGCCTAGCTTCATAAATTGATCTAGTAATTGGTGAAACCCTAGGGTCCTAAAGTGTTAGCTCCCTTGAGGTTTTTACTTAGTTATTGTGCTCAAGATATTTCTCATCCACAAACTCTTCAAGAAAAAGGAGGCTCTAGGGCCTATAAGTGCCTACACGCTAGCTTACCTCTCTTCTTAGGGTCAAGAAACATAGGAAGACTTAAGGTGTTATTCCTCCTAGGTCTTGGCTTTTCTTGAATTGTGTGCATTATCATAAGTTAACATCTCTAGAAAGGATCCACCAACTTTGACTCCATCTACCCTTTAAAGGCACTAGTCCTCTCCTCGTCATATCTTTGACAAGATCATCAACTCTACACTCATCTTTTACTTTCTATCTTACTAAATTAACCTAAATCACTAACCTAGTCTAGAATCACTAACTTGTTGATATTATTACCCTTTGCTGCAATCAACTTTAGCAACACATTAGGGTGTACTTGCTAATTGAAACTACCCAGAAAATTGTGCAAGCTTAGGTGCTATCACTTTAAGGATTTGAACCACTTCTTGTTGTTATTCTAAGTGCATTTCTGAAGCTAGTGTTGTTGTTATCACTATTGTTATAGCCATTGCTTTCATCCCTAATCAACCTATATTAACAAGAGAACTGCCCATAAAATTGTACTAGGTAAGTTATTATCATTTGATGCCAAAATTGTGTGTGTTATTGCCTTAAAGAAGTACTTTTTCTGAAGTGGTTTACTATTGTCATCACTATCAATTTGTTATCGTTATAAGTGTTTAGACAAACTTTAAATTCATTAATTGACTCATGTTAATCTTGAAATTGTAAGTGAAAAAATTATTATCATTTGTAAAATCCTTATATCTCATAGTTGTGATCATAGCTTGGAATTTTTGGATGCATTGCTACTATTGTACATTTATCTTTGTTTATACATATAATTTCCCTAGTAGCATTCTTTGATATTGAAGTCACTAATTGAGAGCATTGAAGTTATTGGTTATTGCTAACGTTTGTTGTTTCATTGGTAAAGGGAAAGTACCATTCACTTTGGTTTCCCCTTGACCCTTTAAACCTTACTAATTGACTCCCTTCATTTGATTGACCTAGAGAGAAGGGTGGGTTTTTGCCCAGTCTTAGTTTCCCTTCATCAACCAACTAGGTTCTGGTACTTATCTCTTGGAGTGATTTATTATCCTCCTAAAGAGAAAGAGGTACCATGTTGGGGTGATAGTGACAAGGATACCTCTGTGTTACGTCGATCTAAGCCTACTTGTATTTAGGATTTAGGAAAGTACATATTGTGCAATAACAGAGCCCATAAAAGGCTCTCCTTAGTCTGCATACATATGTCTCTCTACTGCCAACCTCAAATCCCTTAGGTTGCTCGACATATAGCTCCTCCTCAACAACTCCATTGAGGAAAGCAGTCTTCACATCCATCTGATGAACTGTTGGGCGCAAACCTATCTTTAGAAGAAAGGTTATTTTGAGCACATACATATTTTTGGAGAAAAGGTCTATTTTGGGAAAGACCTAATTTTGGAGCATGTGCAATCGATGGAAAGAAAGAGCATGTAGAAAAAAAAAAAAGGAAAAGCAGCATGCAAGAGGAAAAACAATGTGGCGCGCAGGTAGGAAAACCTAACCATGATAGGGTTAGGGTTTTTGATAAATATTGTAATGGTTATAAACCTGAAAACTAGTATAAATAAGAACCTGGGAGGTCTAGGTTAGAGTTCAATCAGTTGGTTGATTTTTGGGAGAAAGTGATCAGTTCAATTGTTGTTCAGTGGTTACAAGTTCATAGTTTTTGAATAATTGTAAGCCTGAGGTGATCAAAGAGTCAAGTACGCTAGATTTTGAGGGTTAGGTCATAGGTTGAGGAGCCTGATGTGATCTAGTCTGCCTCACAGAGGTTCTTGAACCTCTTCAGGATTGTATGATGGAATATGTAATGCATACAGCGCCATATTTTGCAGAAAACTAAATAAAAGAGCAGAGAAGCCAAAACTTTGTGGACGTATCCCAGGACGGGGTGAACCACGGTAAAAATTTTGTCTGATGTGATGATTCTTGCATGTTTACCTTTTGTCAATGATTATTTTATGAATGAATGAATGGTTAAGCTAGATATATTAGAATGCATGTATGGGATTAAAAGATGAATGAATCCTAGGAATATTTGAATGAATAACATGGTGAATGCATGAAGAAGATAAAATACATTCATAGATCCCCACTCATTCCTAGATTGCAAGCACTTGAGCATTATAATCACCCATAAATCTATCTCGGGTGAGACTATGTAGTGCACTCTGTGTAATGCGTTGCCTTTTGGTTTACCAGGAGGGTCGATAGTTTTAGAGGGTTTTGTTGGAAACCTATTGAGATTCGAACCTGGGCCAACCCTAGAAATAAAATAAAGAACAATAAAACCAACAAATGGTTATGTTTCCGGTTGGAACTGCATAGGATTGAATGGAAGGGATCCGTGGAAGAATCGTTCAGAGAATGAAAGTGCAGAAGGGAATGTTTAGACCATGGAATCCAGTGAAGGCGGAGATTGAAATATGGTTGAAAACAAAGTAACTTGAGTTTTCATAGAAGGATAACAAAAACCCTAAGTTAACACCGCACAAATATCTTAACAAATACGTGTTTAGCGACTTGCATGAGGTATTTTTCTATGATTTCCTGCATTTGTTGCAGGGGTGGTTATTGAGGTTAAAAGACAACCACCCTACAAATCGAATCAGACAGCTGGAGTGGATGCCATTGGAGATCACGTAGTTACAACAAGCTAATAACAAATTTGTGCGCACAGTAGATTTCTGGGTAGACAGTATTGTTGCAAGGTTTATCACCGAATTTTCAGTAGATACTGCGAAGTCTTATAGTGCAGAAGAGAAGGATTTTCTAAAAGGACCCAGAGGTAGGTATATCAAATCGTTGTATACTTCAATCAAGATTTTACTACATAACAACAGTGTGATGACCATGGAATCAAACAACTAAAATTTCATGCATACATGGGGGAAGGGGGGAAGCACTGACAAGAGGTGAAGAAATGGAGGAAGAAATGGATAAGAGAAAGAAGAAGGAATCCATGGACCCAATCATGATGGAGGGAGACCAGATAAAATAGATAATGGAAACAACTAGAAAGACACGCAGTGGAGCACCCTACCAATATAAGATGAATAACAAGAAGAGAGCCATAGCGGATAGAGAGGGCTTGGAAAGCGATGAGGAAGAGGTACAGGATCTCCGGGCTATGGAGCAGATTGAGGAAATCCTACGTGCAACATATGAAATGAAAACAGGAGTTCCAAGGGAAACAACAGAAGGCAAATATCCAATCCAGATCAACGTCAATGTGGAACCTATAACCCCATGTGTGACTAGTACACCATAAAGAACATCAGCATCTAGACAACCAAATTTTAGTGGAAGAATAATGATGGGACAAGGATCCAGTCAAGTTTCATCAACTAGGGGAGCCAGTTCTGGAAGTAATAGTCAAATATCCACATCGCGTGGAGGTAGTAGTTCAACACAATTCAAAATGGAAGGACATCATCCCACGATCAGGTTACTAGAATTTCGGGGGAGAGGCATCAGAGGACCCTGAAAAGCATTTATTCATATATGAGAAGATATGGGAATCAAAGTAGATCACAGATGAGGATACAAAACACGTGCAGTTATCTATCATGCTAAGAGACCGCGCACTGGACTGGTACATGAGCCTAGACATAAACAGTCCACCAAGAGTAACAAGGACCATTGTAGACGTGAAAAAACTACTGATAAACAAATTTCAGAAGCCTAGCTCTGAGGAACAGTATATGAATGAAATGATTGAAATCAAGAAAAAACCAGGTGAGTCTGTGTGGGAGATTGATCAGAGGTTTAAATGTTTGAAAGGTAAGTTGAAGTATGCAATTAATGACATGCAACATAGGCACTTATTTGTGAACTCATTGTTACCACATTTGAAATACCCATTAAGACAGCAGAAGTTCCAAACTCAGGTAGAGGTTGTGCAGGCATCCTTGCAACTGGAAGAGAACCAATATCAAAATATGGATCTAGCAATAAAGGAGTTGAAGGAGGATCTGAAGAACCTAACATTTCAACTTAACCAGAATAAGGGCAAAGAGAAAAGAGAATTTTTTTGGTGTACCACATGCAGGACAGAAGGACACCATAACAACTAATGTCCAACTTTCACGCAGTACATGGAAATAGGAGTACCAAACCCCTTGCCAACAGGAGGACCATGGTGTGAGATCTGTAAAACGCATGGGCATGATCCATATCATTTTCCAATGATGTAGAAGAATCAGAAAGTACCCCAAAGTTCATACTGCACTTTATGAAATTCAGTGGTTCATGATGATAAAGATTGTAGGATGATGGATATGATGAGAGAAAGAACTCCATATACTTATAGGGTGCAAGAAGAAATGATGACAGGGAAAGTTGCACCTCATTTCAACTAGGCACCACCTCCATACAACAATGCACAACAACAGTATAAAAATGTGCAGTCACAATACAATAATGCACAACCATAGTATAACCCCACATAGTATAACCAGGTACCCCAGTACAATGCACTGCAAGGATATCAAGCTAGATACAAAGGTAAAGGATGAGGTAGAGGAGGATTTGGACGAGGCATAGGTCCAGTAGTGTGCCACAACTTCCAACATCCAAGACATTATGCAAGGGAGTCCCCACTTCCACCAATGACATGTATGTATTGGTGTGCAACAGACCATGATACAGAAGACTATACAACACTCTCGGGAAAGATTGAAGAAAAGAGGAACTAGAACAACCAGAAGGTATCGTGGATTTATGTATAATCCGGGGATGATGGAAGAAACATCAATATAGTCACACGAGGAGGAGACAAGACAAGATCTGATGTAGTAAGACAAGATCCAGTGCAACACCAATGGGTGAAGAAGAATATTGAACTACAGAAGCAGTTTGATGCACAGAAAGGAAAGGAAACATTCAAGGAGGCAAGACAAGAGTTTCTCAAGAAAAATGTTGCTTCTACATCAGTTACGCAACACACATAGAACATACCAATGTATGAAATTCCATCCTCAATGGACCACACCAGTGAAGTACAACCTTTAGAGAAAGTAAGTAACGTAAAAACTTTGTTGGAATCATGTGTTAAGTTATTAAATCATCCATCATCTGTCAAGATCTTACAAAATCTGCTAGAAAGATGTAACACATAAGTAGAAGGGAAATTAGAGCAGAAAACGGTCAATCATCTCCATACAAGAAGAAGGACAAGCAACGAATTCACACTAAATTCTAACATTGGGGACTTCAATATGGGTGATATTATACTAGACTTGGGCTCTAAAGTAAATGTTTTACCTAAGAAGACATGGCAGTGCATGGGAGAACCCACACTAGGATATTCACCTGTCCAGCTGAAATTACCAAATCAACATAGAGTTTTACCAATTGGAAGGCTTAAAGGAGTGACAGTAGATTTGGATGGAGTGTGCATTATGGCAGATTTTGAAGTAATAGAGATAGTATATGGCACAACACCTTATCCAACATTGTTTGGATTGGATTGGAAATTTGATAACTAGGCCATAATCAACTTGAAGACAAGGAAGATGACATTTGAATTAGGCGATTATAGATTCATTTCACCATTATATCCTTCAGAAGGAGAAAGGTTTGTACAACCCACGTGTTTAGATCTGAAGGAAATAAACCAATTGTACAGAACCACCGCATGTGAAGAAGATTATGTCAACCCAATTGTAGATGGGGTACTTAGTTGGAGAAGCATCACATCATGTTCTTCTGACTCAGATACAGGTTTGGATAATTGGCAACATAGATTACATGAAGTTTCCATGAGAATGTGCATAAGAATAGACCGCACAGTAAGATGGGTTGGTACAGAGATAAGAGAACCTCTCAGTTTCATGGGGTAAATGACTTAGATGAATTTCTGACAAAATATGAAGAAGAAGTGTTAGAAAATCATAGGCTCTTAGCCCTAGATATTGCACGTAAGGCCACACCTGCAAGATGGAGGGGTTCACATTAAGAAACAATTCTTGATTTGTGCCAATGTAAATTATTACTGTGCATTAGATTTGGTGCACAACATGGTAGCAATAAAATGCAGAGGTACGATGGACAAGAAAAACTAGTGGAACACTTGGAAAAGTGAAAGGAACAATGGAGGATGACACCACCAAAATAATGGCCTCGTCACTTCATCCATACATTGGAAGGAATCCCATAGAACTGTTATGTAGACCAGGGGATGTGCAGAGGCACTACAGAATGGACAGTGTTACAACAGAACTTTGTAGTGACCTTCTCATTTGAGCATGAGAACCCCAACATTGATTCATCTCTAAAGCATATAAGAGGTGTGATATTTATTGATGAATCAGAGGTTGAACTCATGACAGAGTATCAACAACAGAATAGAAAGACAGTCAAAGAACTACTTTCATTCTATCATGTTAAAGAGGAAGCATTAGTTGAAGATGATACGCACAACATTCGGATTAAAGAAATTGAAGGAGAAAGAGAGGTGGAAGGTCCATCTCTAGAATCATAAGTATTTGTTGCACTAATCAAAGTTAAGAAAGTCAACATTGGGACAACTGACAATCCTAAAATGGAAAGTATTAGAGACTATTGGGATGAACAAACAGTAGAAATAATAATAGAGTTATTGCGTGAATACAATGACATGTTCCCAATGAAATTTACAGACATGAAAGGCATAGTAGGAGAGCTAGGATAGATCAAAATACCTCTCAAACCGGAGGCAAGACCTATCAGGTAGAGACCTTACAGACTGAATCCAGTATATAAGCAAAAAGTGAAGGCAGAAATTGACAGAATGTTAGAAGCTGGTATTATAGAACGAGTAGAGGAATCTGAATGGATAATTCCTATGGTAGCCCAAGAAAAGAAACAAGGGGGGATAAGGATTTGTGTATATCGGAGGAAACTTAATGATGTTTTCTTACATGACCCTTTTCCTACCCCTTTTACAGATGAGGTCTTAGAGAATCTGGGAGGCCAGGAAGCATATTCATTTACAAATGGATTCTCGGGCTACCATCAAATGAAAATAGCTCTAGAAGACAGGTATAACACTACTTTTTCTATAGAATAGGGATCCTACCAATATATAGTTATGCCATTTGGGCTGAAGAATGCACTAGCCATATTTTCAAGAGTAGTCATAGTTGCTTTTAAGGAATTCATACGTCATTTTTAGAAGTATATCTGGATGAATGGATTGTATATAGTCTATTAAAGGACCATGTAGAGGATCTTTAGGCATACAGGACCACATGTAAAAAACTGATAGGACAGACACCATTCAGATTGGTGTATTGGCAGGAAGCAGTGGTGCCATTATAATTTTTGGTACCTAGTCTGCACGTAGAAGCAATCACCAACATGACATAAAGAGGCGCAATGTTAGGATATTTAGACACTTAGGAGTTAGTAAGATCTACTTGGTCTATTGTGTCGTTAGGTAAAAGTGTGTTTTATAGTGTGTTTCTTTAGTATGCATTTGTAGTTAGGAAATCCGACAGTCACAGTATGTTCTCGACATAGAGTGATCCGACGGTTTATACTCTCATCGATCTTAACGACCATTGATATGTGTCTTAACACCCGATTGGTCCATGATCTTTATTTAAAGAGCATGGAGGGTCATTTTCCAATGATCGATTGTGAGAAAAACTCTTGTAAAATCTCTCTGTAATCTTTTTCTTTGCATTAATAAACTGCTCCAAGTGGTCGTGTTGGTTGGGGTCGTGGATGTTTCCCCGTAGGGGTTTTACCACGTGAAAACATCAGTGTGTCGATCTTTGATTTGGTTATGTGAGTGGTTACTGAAGGTGTTTTTCCTCTGCTGGAATACCTATGTTGTCGAACATGGTATCAGAGCCTATTTGAAGACCCACTCATGTTGTAGATCAAGATCGTGAAGCCAAGTTGTCTCATCTCCACTTTCTGTCATTTTCGTACATTTTTGGGCTGAGAGGACTGTTCCATTGCATCTGGAGCGCTTGTTTTAGTCATGAACACTTTTTGTTTCACTCGAAAAGGTTTTCGTTTGCCCAAGATACAGCCATTACAGTCAGATCCGAAGGTATAAAGCTTGAATACGCATTTTTTTAAATTTTTGCAGAGTAGTATTTTGGTTTTATTTTGGTTTTGTTTTATTTATTTCTAGGTTTCTACTCTTTTATATCTGCATATGCTCTTTGCCCCGCACCCTGTGCGATCTCGGAAAATCAGAAACAGATAGGAAAAGGCCCATCTTCCGAGTAAGCTAACCGAGATCTAACCCTTGTTGTCATCAAGAAGCGAAATTTTTTTCTATGTGAAAAGAGTTTTTTTTAGCACACTCTCCAAGGTCGTCTTCAACAACAACAACAACAACAACCCCAATCCTCCTTCTGAACATCACAATATGTTTTGCTAGATCATTTGGTTAAAAGTTGCCTTATTAAGTAAGAGGTCTTGAGTTCAAGTCTCTCTTTTGTTACCTTTTTTTGAAAAAGTTCATGTTAAAATTGTAAAGTGTATTTCACTTCAAGTATAAAAGTGAATCACTATAAGTAGCTTTAATATTTTATTTTAAAGTTATTTATTTTGCATGCAACTTTTTTGTTATAAAGTAACTTCATTGTAAAAGTGATCCCCACTTCTCTTTATAAAAGTGGGTCACTTCATAAATCAACTTACACAATCACGTGGTCATTTGGTTACCAATTGTGTTTTTTTTTAAAAGGGCATAACTCTAACATCGGAAGTCCGTTTTCAGTGCCGTTTTTTTTTTAAAACCGCATAACTTTTCGAGATCTTTCCATCCAGATCATCAGTTTTAGTTTTTAAATCCACATTATCTGCATATTTAATATGTCTTCTACAAGTATTGTCTTATTTACCAGCAACAACTACTTCCAATGGAAATCTCATATGGAAAATTTATTAAGAAGGAAAGGCTTGTACCGGATTACCTTGGGAAAGGAAAAAGCACCCACTGATGCTAATAAGAAAGCCAAGTGGGATAATAGGAATGAAGAAGCACGTGGACTAATCGGAATTTCCATCTCTCCCAATTTAAGATACCGCCTTCAAGATATTGATGACCCTAAAGAAGCTTGGAACACGATTGAATCTGTGTTTGGTAAACTCAATATTATTCGAGCACAACAATTAGAAAATCAAATACTGACCTTGAGTCCAAATGATTTTTCTTGACTTGGAGACTATCTATCTAGGTTTAAAACACTTAGAAGTTTATGTGAAGAATGTAATATAAAGATGGAGGAAGAGTGTTGCATCTATCTTATTCTTTCTAAGCTAGGTAGTGCATATTATGTGTTTGTATCTACCTTTTATGCCATGAGAGAGGCTCTAGGGGAAGAATCTTATGAAAAACCCACTCTTGATTCCTTTTGTGATTCTTGGATTCGAGAGGAAGATAAACTTGTACAATTTGGAGTGATCAACACTGCAGGTCCCTCCAACAAAGCCTTAGTTGCCTAGCAGAAAGATAAACCCAAGTATACCAAGAAGCAACATCCTCACTACAACAACAAACAACATAAGGGTCCCAACCCTGCTCAGACAGCTTCAGCTCCTACTGGTGACAAAGGAGAAAAATATAAAAGTAAGAATACTAACAGACATTGCAACTTTTGTGATAAAGATGGTCATGATGAGGCCAAATGTTTCAAGAAGATGGCAGCTTTAGAAGCAACGATGAAGAAGCACAACATCAGTATTGATTCTACTTCTTCTTCTCACAGACATGCACTTTCTGCTTCTGGTTTCTCCTTCAATTCAAATTCTACTACTACTTCTTCTTCTAATGAGTGGCTTATTGTCTCAAGAGAATATTATCATATGGCTAAGGATAAAGCCATATTTTCTGCTCTAAATGAATGTAACACCAAGAAAATATTTGTTAGTGATGATAGATCTCTTAGTGTTGTAGGATATGGAACAGTTAAAGTAGATAATGGTCATTTCTTGTAACCTTCTATCAGTATATCAAATCACTCATTTAGGTGAAGGTAAAACCGTCGAGTTTTCACCTCACCAAGTTGTAATCAAGGATCTAAAAGATCCTAAGCATGTTCTTGCAACTGGAATTGTTGATGATATTACCAAGTTGTACAATTTTGACAACTTTGGGTCATCAGTTTTTGTTGCTCATAGCGATGACTTGAGCAAACTTTGGCATGAGCAGTTTGGTCATCTAAACTATCGCTCATTGCGGAAACTATGTAATCAACAGATGGTGACTGGTCTTCCTCTTGTTTCATGCAGAGATGGTGTTTGTGTCGGTTGTGTTCTCGGAAAACATCATCGAGACAGTTTTGACAAACGTGCCTCTTGGCACGCCTCGGGTCCTTTGCAGCTTGTTCACGGTGATTTGTGTGGTCCACTTTCTTCTCCTTCTTTTTTTGGGTGCAAGTATTTCTTAACTTTCATTGATGACTTTTCCAGACATACTTGGGTTTACTTCTTAAAACTCAAGAGTGAAGTTTTTGACAAGTTTTTGGCCTACAAGGGCCTTGTAGAAAAGCAATCTGGACATCAAATTCAAAGGTTAAGAACAGATAATGGAGGCGAATATGTGAACAATAATTTTACAAGTTACTGCACTACACAAGGAATCCAAATGCAACACACTATTCCATAGACACCACAACAAAATGGTGTTGTTGAGAGAAAGAACCGCACATTAAAATAAATGGCTAATTGTATGATCCAATCTAAGGGATTAAGTCTAAATTATTGGGCAGAAACCATCAACTGTGCAAATTACATAGTAAATCTCACTCCCACAAAGGCTCTTAAAAATATAACACCGGAAGAAGCTTAGACTAAAATTAAACCAGATGTAAGTCACTTCTGTGTATTTGGCAGTATAGCATGGGCTCACATTCCTGATGAGAAAAGGAAAGCATTGTAGCCTAAAAGTGAGAAGTGTATATTTGTTGGATATTCTGAAGATGTCAAAGGTTACAGACTTCTTCAATCACATTGTAATGAAATTAATATTAGAAGAGATGTTAAATTTGATGAAAATCTCTTGGCCTGCGAGCCTAATTCGATGATTGTGCCTTCTTCGGCCTGTGAGCCATCTTCGGAGTTTGTGCCTTATTATGATCTGGTTTGTTCTTCAGATGATGACAGTGAGGATGAAAATCCACCTCCGCCTGCTCACCCTCCTCCAAATGAGTCCTTTGAACCTGAACTAGCACCAGCTCCATCGCTTCCTAGATGGGTCCGTTCAACATGAGAAGAAGTTGGTGATCTTGTCGGTGATCCTTCAGATCAGCATCGAACATGTTCATAGTTCCAACGAGCCTCTTCTCTTTTGGCTCAAGTTTCAAAAACTCATGATCCAGAGACATTTGCAGAAGCTTCAAGTCATCCAGATTGGGATACAACAATGAATGAAGATTATCGTTCTTTAATGGTAAACGATACTTGGGATCTTGTACCTCTTCCAAAAGGAAGAAAAATTGTTAGATGCAAATGGGTCTACAGAACTAAGTATGCATCAGATGGAAGTGTTGAAAGACACAAGGCTCGGTTAGTTTCCAAAGGATTTTCCCAAGTTGAAGGAATTGACTATAATGAAACCTTTGCCCCTGTAGCAAAAATGAATTACATCCACCTTGTTCTTTCCCTTGCTACCTCACATAAATGGGAGGTCCATCAGATGGATGTTAAATCTGCCTTCTTGCACGGAGATTTGCAAGAAGAAATATACATGGAGCAACCTCCTGGATATGTCCAGAATGACTCTAGCCTTGTTTGTCGCCTCAAGAAATCTCTTTATGGTCTCAAGCAAGCTCCCCAAGATTGGTATGCCAAAATGGATAGCTTTCTTATTGCCACTGGATTCTCTAGATGCCATTCTGAACCTAATGTCTATACCAAGAAAGTAGGAAGCCATCTCATAATCCTTTTCCTTTATGTTGATGACCTTATCCTTACTGGTAGTGACTCAAAACTTTTAAACCATGTGAAAACCAACCTTAAGAAGAAATTTGAAATGACAGACTTAGGATTTTTGCACTATTTCCTTGGCCTCCAAGTTTTGCAAACCAATGAAGGAATATTTCTTTCTAGTCTCAGTATGCTTGTGACCTTCTTCGTCACTTTCACATGGACGATTGTAAACCAACCCCTTCTCCCTTCCAGTCTGGAATCAAGCTTTATGCCACCTGTACTTCTCTTGAAGTTGATGCCACCCTGTACCATCAATTAGTTGGTAGCCTCTTATACTTGACTCATACCCATCCTGATCTTTCCTTTGTTGTTGGTATTTTTTTTCGATATATGAAAACACCCCATGAAATCCATTGGAAAGCAGCTAAAAGGATACTTCGCTATGTTCATGGTACAGTTCAGTTTGGGATACATTACAGTTCAGGGGGGTCTCCTTTATTGGTTGGTTTCACTGATTCAGATTGGGCCAACGACCATGATGATCAGAATTCTACTGCAGGTTATGTTTTCAGCCTTGGTTTAGGACCTGTCACTTGGGCCTGTAAGAAACAACAGGCTATTTGTTGGGTGTGTGTTATATTCTTTGCATGTGTGTGTGTGTGTGGGTGCGTCAGATACGACAACTACGTCTGACGATCCCTTCACCTAGAGTTCTTTCATGTGCACCGGGTGCTTTCCTAGGGGGGTCCCAGGGGGGGGCAGGTATGCCCCCCCCTGGTTACGCGCAGCGCCCCAAAAAAATTTTTTAGGCGGTTTTTGCTATTTTTAGCGGATTTTGTTATTTTTAGCTGATTTGTAAATTAATCCCAGATTAAGGGATTAGGGTTTTGGTATCTACGAAATACCTAAAAACATTGTATATATTGTATGGAGAATAGTGAAATTCGAAATAATGAAAATAAGAAAGGTTTTCCCGGTTGAGGGTTTCCGGTAAAAAATCTCTATGTACTTTGTGTATGAGCCATTGATTAATTTCTGTATTGCTTAAGAATCTATATGCATTGCTTTACTTCGCAGGTTTAAAACTTACATGTGGTATCAGAGCACGTTTTTGGCTTCAGAGGGATGCCTTTGTTGCTAAGGGTTTGGCTTGGTCTTGATAGATCAAGTTTATCTTGGGTCTGTGATCAACCTGGGTTCAGTGAGATCTTTTGCAGTGGAGATTTGAGTAAATTAAGAGGAATGGCGAGCTCATCTAGAATCGAGATAGAGAAGTTCAATGGTAAAAACTTTGAGCTATGGAAGCTCAAGATGGAGGACCTTCTTGTAGACAAAGAAC
>ML781977.1:354215-366427 GCA_009831015.1 Picea engelmannii | reverse complement strand
GTTGACTATATAATCCCCTAGACCCCTGGATGCAAAGAAAACAACAAGTGGGAGAATGTTGGGTGTGTGTTATATTCTTTGCATGTGTGTGTGTGTGGGTGCGTCAGATACGACAACTGCGTCTGACGATCCCTTCACCTAGAGTTCTGCCATGTGCATCGGACGCTTTCCTAGGGGGGTCCTAGGGGGGGGCAGGTATGCCCCCCTGGTTACGCGCAGCACCCCGAAATTTTTTTGGGGCGGTTTTTGCTATTTTTAGCGGATTTTGCTATTTTTAGCTGATTTGTAAATTAATCCCGGATTAAGGGATTAGGGTTTTGGTATCTACAGAATACCTAAAAACATTGTATATATTGTATGGCGAATGGTGAAATTCGAAATAATGAAAATAAGAAAGGTTTTCCCGGTTGAGGGTTTCTGGTAAAAAATCTCTGTGTACTCTGTGTATGAGTCATTGATTAATTTCTGTATTGCTTAAGAATCTATATGCATTGCTTTACTTCGCAGGTTTAAAACTTACACTATTGCACTTTCTTCAGTAGAAGCAGGGTATTGAGCAGTGGTAAATGCAAGTCAGGAAGCCCTGTGGCTTTGACAGATCCTTTCAGAGTTTGGATTCCAGCACCAGTATCAGACCAGCCTTTGGTGTGACAATTAGAGTGCCATCAAGCTTGCCAAAGACCTAGCTCAACATCAACATAGCAAACACATAGAGCTACACATGCACTTCATCAGAAAGATCATTCATGATCAAGTTATTGAAGTGCTCTTTTTCCCTACAGAAGATCAAGTTGTAGACATTTTCACAAAGTCTCTTACAGAAGCGAATTTTTCCGAACTTCGATCTATGTTAGGAGTTCAGGAAGTTGTCATTAAGGGGGGATAGGCTCTAATTCCTCCTTCCTTATCCTATTGTGTCACTATTGTAAATCCCTCAATCCTATCCCAAGTTGTTCTTAAGGGGGGATGTTAGGATATTTAGACACTTAGGAGTTAGTAAGATCTACTTGGTCTATTGTGTCGTTAGGTAAAAGTGTGTTTTTTTAGTATGCATTTGTAGTTAGGAAATCCGATGGTCACGATATGTTCCCGACATAGAGTGATCCGACGGTTCATACTCTCCTCTATCTTAACAGCCATTGATCAGTGGCTTAACACCCGATTGGTCCATGATCTCTATTTAAAGAGCATGGAGGGTCATTTGTCGATGATCGATTGTGAGAAACTCTCTTGTAAAATCTCTCTGTAATCTTTTTCTTTGCATTAATAAACTGCTCCAAGTGGTCACGTTGGTTGGGGCCATGGATGTTTCCCTGTAGGAGTTTTACCATGTGAAAACATCAGTGTTTTGATCTTTGATCTGGTTATGTGAGTGGTTATTGAAGGTGTTCGTCCTCTGTTGGAATACCTGTGTTGTCGAACACGCAGTACATGAAAGGTTAAATCAACTAATGGAAATGGAAGAGGACAAGATTCTGGCAAGATTTCACCAGGAAGTATAGAAATCAAGGGACAAATCCTAGCATGATAGACATATTAAGAAAAAGAGTTTTAAGGAGGGAGACCTAGTCCTGCTCTATAACAACAATTTTTTTCAACGCCCTGGTAAATTTAGAATGCATTGGCTAGGGCCATATGAAGTAAATATTGTCATAGATGGAGGATATGTGCAACTAAAGTCCTTGGGAGGAACAAAACTCAAAGGAATGATCAACGGTATTTGATTGAAACTATATAGGGACAGTCGACCTCCTAACCCTTAAAATTCATAGCGCAATGAGAAAGGCATGTATATAGTGTACTATAGTAGAGATTAGGATAGAAAAATGATAAAAAGAAATAAAAAGGAGAAAAAGAAGAAAAAATAAATACAACAATAGAAAACGGGAGAAAAACACAAAAAGACACAAAAGTTGACTAAACCATAACAAAGTGCGGAAAAAATTTACGTGCAGCAATTACCGCGACAAACATAAGAACACAATGCGCATGAAAAATTAAACTCAGTGCAAATGCATGTGAAAAGTGAAAAAGAAATAAGGCCGGGTCTATAAAAGGCGGAAAGCACGCATTTATTCAACACATAGCGATTTTTTAGTACATAGTGAGAAAGAGAGTGCGTGCCCTAGCTAGAATTTTATGCAGAAGCAAGCAAGTGTATGAATTCGAGAAAGAATGACCCCACCAAAGTTTGGCGCATCAGGACAATACGTCTGGGTTACTCGGCAAGGCCAAGGCGAAAGGAAGTAATGCCACAGTCAGAGAATGTGATCGATCTGGAGCATGTTACCACCTCGGACACGCAATCATTCAACCTGACACGAGTTGAGGAAGAGACATCGACAATGCATAAAGGTGAAATAGGGCATATCTCTAGGGCCTGGAATGGTATTTCAAACCCTAACCCCGAGACGCTTGTGAAACCCGATGAAACAATGGGACTGCGACAGTCCCATGAATGATAGGAAGTGTTAGTTGAAGATATCACGGACTGACCGGAGTTCGAAAGGGAATAAGAGGATGCAGACGCAGCAGATCCAGACACATATACTGTAGGATAGAAAAGAAAGGCACCATACACCATGGAGTTTACACTCCCATTTCTCCTAGCCGTAGTGATTACTATGGAGGATATGCTGGGGAAGGTACCAAAACTCAGGTACGCAGACCATGATGTGCACGATGCAGCCAAATTCCTAGATTTGGCCTAGGACACTTACTTAATAAAGACAGTGGAAGTTGGACCCTTCGAAAAACCCATAATGGATCCCACGCAGTGGATAACGGGGCTCTATAACTCAGGGATCATGAACCTGCTGGATATACCACATTTCAGGCATAGTAATAATGTCGGGATCTACGTGAAATGACTAGTTTCTTGCATACACAGAGGAATCCTTTGGATGGACAGGTCGGTACAGATAGATGTGGAATTGATTTCCAAGATCACAGGACTCCCCACATTCTGCACACAGCCAAAGGAATACTTGGATAACAAGGTGCGCAAGAAAGAAATCACAGAATTGTTTAAAGTGAAGTTCGGCACTACTCGAGGTAATAGGGGAATTGTCATCAAGGATATCAATGACAACATGACAAAGGATAGCAGGCATAATTGCAGTAGTTTCGCAATGTGCGAAAGGGGTAATGTTCAGTTGGGCTCCATACCTGCTGAACCGATTTTGCATAGACTGTAGAGATGCGCAAGACAATAGAACTGAGTTCGATTACTCATGGTTGATCATTATAATAGCTTTGGTAGGATGGAAGGAGCCAGAATTCTCAGCATTTTTGGATAGGATGGGAAAATGTTATGCGGCCAATTATGAGTCCCTTTGGCAGGCCAAGGATAACAAGACGCAACAAGCAAATAACATACTTTTTGCAATGTTGATTGAAGACATACAGTAGTGAAAAGCTAATGTGTGGCACATACCTATGGAGGTATTCAAGGAGACAGAAGGGATAGCCAAGTTTAAGGCATCCATACATCACATGTGGATCGAATCCGCAGGGGATCCAAAAAATGCAAGGATAGAAATGCAGTATTGTGTCACGAAGGAGGAAGTGGACTGGATAATTAAAGATTGGCCTACACAGTGGAAACAACCAGTATCAATATCAACAACAAGGACAGTCACAGCGCAATCCTCTAGGCCTAAGGACAAGGTTGAATCAGGCTCTTCAGCGAGAAAAAGTAGCTTGGCCAATAATACCAAAACGACTACAGGGTGGAATGAGCTAATCGGGAGCAGCGCAGTACCAAAACAACCAAGGAGAACAACAACAACAGCAAGGACAGGAAGCCAGCCATAGACCAAAAAGAAGGATACTTCACAAGCTAAAGAAGAAAGAACCTAGGGTACAACAAGTGGTGCGGAGCCCTCACAGACAGTAAGGAAGCTCACGTAGGGAAAAGAGGCGTGCAAGAAAAGGAAATATGACATAGAGGACCCAGACATCACCTTGACATAGGATGATGCAAAGCTAGTCACAGACAAGTTCTAATATAGGGGCGAAGAAGTGGTCTGAATTGTAGAGGTGCAAGGGGATGAAATCATGGCCAAGCTCATAGAGGTCCATGAGAACATACAACAACTATGGAGCCAAGCAGGATCAAAGGCTATAGTGCAACAACAGGAAAAGACATGGCGACCACCTGTGTAGAAAGACTAAGAGGACACAGTGCAGTTCGTAGTCCAAGGTAGGGAGACATTTATGGTAACACATCAAATGATCATATTCAGTGAGGAGAATGCGCAAAAACCCTTGGAGGAGGTGGAACAAGTGGAAATGGTCATGGCACAAATACCCACCAAGGCACTATATGGAATCTAGGCTAGTGTCATGCAAGAAGTACAGTCCAGGGCTCGCGCGGATGAAAAAAAATTGGAGGTGGGTAGAGGAGTCATTGAAATGCTTCAAATCACATGCGACCAACTGACCGTGGAGAAGGAGGAGGAGAAGGAACACGTGGATAAATTAGAACAGGGATTAACAACGGTTTATGATCACATCCCAGACAGTGCATAGGCACAACAAAGAAGCGCAGAGGAGAAGATCAACCTGATCTCACCAACAATTGACCAATATAAGAAAGAAATTGAGGAGCTCAAGGAAAGGAAAGAGAGAACAACAAACTACATATAGATTGCGGAGATGGAGAAAGAAGCTAGAGAAATAGAGGAGTTGTTTGACAGAACAGTGCAGATATGGACTATCCTCGAAGAAGACGAAAAGGTCCAATAGTGGGACCAAGAAGGGGAAAGAGTCAGCGTTGCCATACAAGATCTCAAGCAACGGTAGAAAACAATGAGCATCATGGAGCGCTTGAAAGGCACCCAAGAAATGAAGACTCTGTAGCTAGAGTTGAAAATAGCACAGGCACAGAAGCAAGAATGACAAGTTGATTTGGAACCCCTCCAAGAACAAGCAACACAGATGATTGCGCAATTGGAGGACAAGAAGGAAAGTAGAGCACAGGCACAAGAAGAGAGCACAACATTAATGCAGGAGGAAATAATAACGTAGACAGTAGAAGCACTGACAATCAAAGTTGTGCAGATGAGAGAAAAAGGAAAAGAACTAGCAGAAAAGTTCCTTAGTTTGGACAAGGTAGTTCAGGGAGAGTGCACCACCTGAGTGGCTTGGGACGAGCCACATGTCAATGTGGGGGGGCTGTTGGGAGAATTCCTATTTTGAGAAGTGTTGGCCCTTGACCAATTTTTGGAGAACCTTGGTCACGTTTGACCAGTTTTGGGACTTCGACAGGCTGGTCAAAGGTGAAGTGCAAGGCTAAGCAGAGATCATGGGATCTTAGCCCCTTCTTAGGGAATTTTTGGATTTAGGGTTTATGTATCAGGTATGCGATGTCGGCCCATGGGTTTACCCATGTCTTGGCCCCTTTTGTAATGTATAAATAGAAATCTAGGCGATGTAAGAGAGAGAACACTAGGTCTAAGAGAGACATGGTGCTAAGTGCTATATTGTGCTAAGTGCAAGTGATGTAAGTAGTTGGATCTATGTGATTGAGTTAGCTCTGTGCATATTGTGTGCATGAGAACTTGCAGGGCTAAGTGCAAGTGATTGTAAAGAGGCTTTGTGTTGTAACCTAGCTCGGGGAAGGAGGATCTGGTGAGGTGCACGCAGATCTCATGTCCTATGCGTAGTGGGTTCTTGTGGCTCTGTGCTTGTAGAAGATTGAAAGAATACAATAAAGAAGAGAAGAGTTGGTGGATGTAGCCCCACACTGGGGTGAACCACGCATATCATGTGTTGTGGTTTCTTTGTGCATTATAGTTGTTATGTTATTGATGTGATTTATTCTTAGTGCAGTGATATATGTTAGTTGCATATGATATAATAGCTTAGTGCTTAGTAATGTGAATGAATGCTAGATATGATGTATTTCTATATGTTAAGTGCTTGGATGTATTAGATCTTGTTGAATACTGTGTTGCTCTGTAATTAGGTTTTTCTCTTGCGATGTGACTAAGGGTTAAATATTGATGAATGTTAACTGCTAAGTGCTCTTTTAAGTGTTGTAATCACATATTTGTGTCCCAGCCAGGTTGTAGACACTTGATTCCTGCAACCACCCCTACCTCTACCTTGGGTGAGACTTCATCTGCTTCGTAGGTGTTGTCGAAAGGTTCGGTAGTTAGGGTTTTTTTGGTGTGTTGTTGAAGCATTGAACCCTGGGTCTGCCCCTGTGCCAACAAATGGTTCCTTTGCGGGGACCTGAAACTATGATTGTTGGGAACTGAAGAAAAGAAATTTTTGTGCGTAGATCTATTATTTTAGTGCACAATATTCTATTTGACTACGAATCTTTGTGCTAAGAAAGGAATCAGATCTGAAGAAAAGAGGTAAGATCTTAAAGCTTTGTGCTCTGAGAAAGGTAAGATAGGTGAAAAAAAAAATCAAAAGAATGGATCTAGGTATGCCTAATAGATTTGTTCCTAGTCTGAAAACTAGGGCACAACTAGAAGAAAGAAGATTGGATATGAGTAGATCTGATAAGAATAGTGAAAGATATGTTATTCCCATGCATAGAAAGAATGTTTGGACTAACAAATGGATGCAGGACCCTAGAAAGAATTTTTTGCAGGTTAGTTACTGTGATCCCAGTGCGCAGTACAGGAAAGGTTGGGGGTAATTTAAAATAAAGAGAGGATTAACTCTTTGTTATAGTTGTAGAAGATCGGGACATCTTGCTAAGGAATTCCCTGGAAGAGGTCCTACTTGTCTTTGTTGTAAAGCTATGGACCATGAATTTTAGGATTGCCCTAAAATGATTGCTAAAGTTGAAAAGATGAATATGAGACAAAAAAAACATGAGACAGGCCAAGAAACTAAGGATACGATAGAACCCCAGAAAGAATCAGAGACTGTATTATTATAGATGAAAGAAACCCTGAATGATCACAGAGATATCAAAGTATCAGAGATCTTAAATGAGAAGGAATGCATTGAAACAAGAATAGGAGACTTCGACATAGACTGTGTCCTAGATGAGGAAACACAAGTGAATATCATGACAAAAAGAACTTGGGAAATTTTTCGAAAGCCTGCTATGGTTCCTTCATTAGGAGGAATAGGATTATTTAGAGGAAAGTTGATAACCCTATGTGGAAGACTTACCCAGATATCTATGAGTGCTCAAGGAACTTCGACAGAAGAATAATTTGAGATCGTTAAATTTGTTGAGAACAATGCCCCATTTGCTATTTTGCTAGGAAAAACCTGGATTGAGAAAAATCAGATACGAAAGAAACAAGAAGAGGAGGATCTAGAACAGAAAAGAAATAACTAAGAGATTTCATGGCTAGGAGAATAACGCACTTACTGGAAGAACAAGAGGATGAGTCGAAGCTATTGAGGACCAGAGATCTGGATGTCGAAGTTGAAAGAACAAAGGAAGACTTGAAACACCTGTCTGTACAAGAGAGTAGAGCACCTACCCCAGAAAGAGAAGAAGTATTACCCTCGAACCCTATGAAAGATCCTCCACAGTGCGAAGTTACTATGCCAAGAGGAGATAAGAACAATAATGGAAAGAGGAAACCAGTGACTCAGATTACAGGAAAGAAAGCTAGAAAGCTCATCAAGAAGAAATCAAAGTTAGAAAAATTACAGGAAGTTCCAGGGAGGACTTCACAGAAGGAAGGTTTGCAGAAATGAAACTTCGTCGAGATAGCGGAACAACGAAGATTGGCACTTTTCCACGGTGAATAAATATGACCATTGGAGGTGTCCCGACCGTTAGCCCGACGCTCCAGGACGTCTCGAACCGCAGTTATGGCCAAAAATATCGCCATTAGACCGTTGGGACCACGCCATAATGGATGGAATTGCATTGATTGAGGCATTCCTGCCCTTTGGAGGAGTTTGTTACAATGGTATCTATTTATCCCATCGAGCATTGCACGGAGAACACTTTTACCATTTGTGATTATCTGAGCCCGCAGAGAACTAGTTGCTTTCACACAATACCTATTGAGAGCTCGCCACCCGTTTTGTTACCGTGATTGTTTTTTCACAGACCTGAGATACCTAATCTCGAGCGTGCATGTTGGGTGACTTCGGGGAAGTATAGAAATCCGTTCAAGAGATCCTCATAGACCTCATGGATGAGAAGGTCATGTCTACAGGAGTCCAAGCCCCATCGACGAGAGGAGTGCAAGCATCCTCGTCGACTGCTCGTGGATCAAGACCATCCTGAATTGTGACAGAGAAACGAACCAAGCATCGTGATGAATTGGTGAATGTGAATCTCATCCCATCTATATTTCCCGATTATATCCTGCCTCTGGTTGGTGTGGTGAGCCATGACAATTTCCTGAGGGACTTTGACTACACCTTGATCACTTTGTACCTCCCGAAGGGGATATGCGCAGTTGGACTGCAGTTAGGAAAAATCACGACATTGAAGATCCATGACTTCAACTTGGGAGATCACAAGAACCATGGAATTATCACCCCACGCAAGTATTTGACTAGGACCAAGGGGAAGAAGTCGAAGATCATCCCCCAGCCATGGACTATGGACATCGCGAGGTCCACTATCCTGAACGTGATGAAGATACCACACTTTGGAAGGCATCACGAGGTTAACGCATGTGTTAAACTCCTATTGTATTGCTTCCATGGTGGTTATTTGTGGCTAGACAAACACATCACCGTAGATCCGACGTTGATCCAACAAATCATCAGATTAAGCATGCAAGGACCAGACCCATAAGAATTTTATCCAGGGAAGGCTGCAGATTGCACCCTAACGCAGAAAATTAAAGATACATATGGCGATGTGGAAAAGGGTAAGTGAGGCTACAAGGTAGCTTCAATTCAGAATGGCGCAGTGCGCCTAGCCTACTAGTTGATCATTGGTAAGCTAGTAAGGAAGAACAGACCCACTTAGGTCACAGGGTTCGTTGTTGACCTCGCGGGAAAATGCGTGGAAGGGCTACAAATGAATTGGGCGAGCTACCTCGTCAACCAGTTAGAGAAAGACTGTCACGAAGCTTAGGATCAGGGCTAGGAGTTCCACTTCAGTTGGTTGTTGATCCTCATCACTTTCATTTCTTGGGAAATGATGGAAGGTGCGACCTTCCCTAACATTGATCCATCATAACCCTTAGCTGCGAAGTTCACCATGCTCTGGTATTCGAGCGACATGGCGAAACAATGGAAGTCAAACGCGGTGTTCCACACCTACTACCTGCAGTTGAAGAGGGCTATTGAGTCTTTCCCTCGGATGACATTGAACACCCTGCACAGGTTCAAACCATTTGTGAAGTTCCATGCAGATATACATTTTATTTATATCACTATGTGCGAAGACGAACACAAAGAGGAGCTGCAGAGTTACTATAAACTCACAAAGGAGGGCATTGAATAAATCACTAAGGAATGGCCTATAGATTTCCTTATACCTGTTGACCAGGTAGAACTGTTCGACCCTGACCTCATTGGAAGTCCGATGGTTACTCGCGAAGAGTATGATGCACCCAGCAGTAGCAGAAGGAAGAAAAAGGAAGAGGTACGGGACCTGAACAGCGCATCAGAAAAGACTGCTTCAGACTCACCTAGAGGGGGAGGTGATGACAAAGTATACAAAGAAGAGGACAAAGGATAAGAAGACAAGTAGAAACAAGGTGAAGTAACATTGCCTAGGGATCCTATTGACTAAGATGATACCTCCAAGAAAATAAAGGTTTCCCTCATGAAACCTACATTACGAAAGAAGTCAAAAGCTACTAAACCATAGATGCAAACTATGCTAAAGATGGATGACATATATTTCATCATCGTCGCTATCTCAGATACCTTAGAAGACATATTACAACATAATGAAGCCAAACAAGAGACCATGTATGAAAGAATTGAAGCAGAGCTGAAAGGGTTACAACAAGCCCTCTACTCCAGTCATGCAGTGTCTACTGCGCCCCGTTCATCAAAAGGAACAAAGTTGGGAGACGAACTTGCCCAGCTACGTCGAATAGGCTTCGGTCATATTCAGGAAGAAAAATAGTAGGCCACAGAGGCCTTAAAGCAAGCAAACGAGGAAGCCAGAGAGAAACATCAGGTTGCACAACAGGAAAAAGATGACATCCAAGCCAAGTTTGTAGAGGATAGAGCACAGATCTAGAAGGAGAAGGAATATCTGCTCACAGAGAAGATTGGAGTTAAAGAAGCAATCACCAGATCACTTCGCTCTATGACGGCTTAGAACATATGGAAGAAGACCCAGTGGAAATCCAAGTAGGGAAGCTTGTTGAAGCCATTCAGCAGCTCCAATAGAGGATAGCAGAACTAGAGTTACAATCAGTGTCAAGCACTCTGCAGGAAGTGCGAGACCAGAGAGAAGAAACTACCCAGAGTGCAGTCTACAGAATCAAGGCATTGGCCTTAGAATGTAAACAGCTCAACAGTCGAAGTGCGCGGACTTATGAGCACCTTGCAGAGGACCCTAAACTACAGACACTGGAGTCACAGCTTTAGGAGGCCAAGCAACAACCAACAATGGTGCAAGTGTATTTGAAGCCACTACCAGCGGTCGAGAGGATGAAACTATCCTAGGACCAACGCATAGTTCAACAACAAGTCCATGCCATACAGAGTAAGTTCATGGAAGTGACTCAGCGACTCCAGCTAGTGCAGGATGCAACTTACATACTTTTTGAGGAAATTGAAGGACGAGGTGCAGAACTGGAGCAAGTGGTCACCATAGTGGAACAACGCTTGGAAGGACCTGTGATGGAGAAGGTTATTCAAGAGTTCATGGAGAAGGAGGCTCTAGCGAAGCAATAGGTAGAAGCAGCTCGAGGAATTTGAGGTAGAGTTACCCAGATCAGAGTGACTCGGGACGAGTCACAGGTGAGTGTTGGGGGCTTGTTGGCCCTTGACTAAGTTTTGGAGAACCTTGGTCATGTTTTACCAGTTTTGGGACTTTGACAAGCTAGTCGAGGGCGGAGCGCAAGGCGAAGCAAAGATTGTGGGATATCAACCCCTTCTTAGGGAATTTTTGGGTTTAGGGTTTATGTAACGGGTATGGGATGTCGGCCCATGGGTTTACCCATGCCTTGACCCCTTTTGTAATGTATAAATAGAAATTTAGGCGATGTAAGAGAGAGAACACTAGGTCTAAGAGAGACATGGTGCTAAGTGCTATATTGGGTTGAGTGCAAGTGATGTAAGTAGTTGGATCTATGTGATTGAGTTAGCTCGGTGCATAATGTAACTACTACATTGGGCGCAAATTACGACGAAATATTACGACGGTTTATAATTTCATCGTATTTTTTTTCTTTTTTTGTACTAAATATACTTTTTTTTTCGGGGTCCAAATGTTGGTCGCTCTAGCAACGAACATTCTAGGTTGGTCATTTTAACAACGAAAGTTAGTCGCTATAGCGACCAATAATGGCATGTGTGAGAATCAAACGGTCATTTACAGCAAATCAATCATATATATATCTCAGTTATGGAAAATTTGCTATAGTTACGACAATCATTTTCTACAGTTGCGAAAATCATTCAGGTGTTCTGATGCAATGGTGTTCTGGTTTTTTATGAAATCTTAATTTCAATTCTCTTTCAAGAAGAGAAACGTTGAATTGATCAGACTCTACATAGCTGAGATTTTGAAGGTCGGTACTTAAAAAAATTATGTGTGATTTAGTAATTTGGTGCTATTGGACTATTTTATGGTTTATTTTCACTCCTTATAAGGGTTTAGAGGAAGAGGTTATAGGCGTTAATTATGGATAAAAGATATATGTGTTAAGGGTTAATGGTAATACATACAAATATTTAGGGGTTATAGGGGATAATTCTTAGGGGTTATATATGCTAGGGTTTTAGTATTTAAGTGATGAAGACGTTATAGGTATTTGGAAATAATGGGTTATAACTATTAAAAGTTAAATGAATTATAAACTAGATGAGGTGTTATGGGTTATAAATATTATAAAGAGTAGATATTAATGGTTAAGTTCTTACATGAGTTATGGTTAGGGAGGTTAGGGGTGATATTAGTTAAAGGACTTAAAGAGTATACATGTTTGTACTTATAGGGGTTATAGTTGTTAATAATTAGGTGATACGTGTGTAATGGGTTATATGGGTGAGGGGTTAGATGCCATGGTAGTAAGGGGTTAGTGTTTTACGAATATGGATTATATGGATTTAGTGTTTTACGAATAGGGTAA
>ML781977.1:302265-330317 GCA_009831015.1 Picea engelmannii | reverse complement strand
CTGATACCATGTGAATTTTCTCGAAACCCATTACACTTTAAACCAATTAATTTACTTTTAACTGATAATTCAAGGTTTTTCTTCACAATAAATTAAATACACAACAGAAATAAATTACCATGAACTGAAAGTAAAAGTAGAAAGTAATCACATCAAATTTTCACACTTATTTTTGGACAATAGTCCCTGGAAAAACCTAAGGTGGGAAAACCGTGTTGGTAGTACGGTTGTCATTAGACCAAAACCCCCAAGTTATTGGTAAACTCACCACCGCCAGATTTCAAGGATCCACGAGAGGCGATTAGTCCCTTTTCATGATACACCGGGGAGCGTTGACTACTTGCAATTTTGTGAAAAAATCTCCCCCTCAGCGCGAGCTGAGTGTTTATCGAACTCATGACCTATAGCTCTGATACCATATACCAATTGTTACACAATATAGCCTAACTGAGAGAGGGGGGGGGTGAATCAGTTAGATAAAAATTTCTTTCTTTCTATTTAACAGATTACTCAATGAACACAGTTATTGTATGTCTTGCTACAAATCATTCAAATAAATAAATATGCAATCACATAAACAGACAATGACACAAAGATTTTTCATGAGGAAACCCAAAAGGGAAAAACCTCTTCTTCTTATGAATGAAAGGCAAGCTCCAACTCCTCTTTACATTCTTATTTTATTTGTGCTACAACCCAGATGAGGTTGCTACCTCTGTTTCTTCAGCACCTATTGAATGGAAGCTACAACTCCCAGATGTACAAGCACCAACTTGTACATGAGACTTTTACAGTCTCCCCTTGCTCCTCCCTACCACCCTGAAATCATTCTCTGTCACTAAGAACCTGCAAACCAATTCTTTATCTTCTCTGTCAAAGATTAAGCTTTCAAATCCTCTCTGCACAATTCATTCTTGACCAGACCACTTAGATTTATCAATATGTGTATGTGTCTTCCCTCCTCTGTCTTTTCTCTTCCTCAAATTTTACAGAGCCATATATCTCCCATAATCCTCTCTAATTACTTTTCTTGCAAAAATCACTTTATATATCTTCATGTATCATCAACGCGTACAATCGAACCCTCGGGCTTCAAATAATCAGTTATAATAACTGAATAACTTCCTTACAGTAATTCTTATTGGCCAAGGCATCAAGACGAACAATATCCACATGATCAGTTTAAACATTTAACCAGCACCGTTCAATGAGCATACATTTGTTTTAATTTTTCAGCACGGAATAACCCTTGAGCGCTTTGGTAAGCCACTTGTGCTAACCCATATATCCATTGGTCATGACCACAGGTTAATCGAAATGCATTTTGCATTTTGCATTTCGGCAATTCGGAAATCCTATGTCAAAGCGTCTTGACACTTCAAGTTACGAAACCCTGAAATAGAGCTTAGCTTTGTGCTAGCTCCTCCCTCTCACATGACCATCAGTGGTAACCACTGCCTACACCAAAAAGGTATTTTGGCATTTCGGCATTTCTTGTGATGAAGTGTTTCAACACTCCAAGTCACAAACCCTGAAATTTTCGACGTTTCACATTTTGGCATTTCGCATTTCGGCGTTTCGGCATTTCTGTGATGAAGTGTTTCGACACTCCAAGTCACGAACCCCGAAATGATCTGACGGCTTCATATTTGATCTGGTGGACATAGATCGGACGGTTCTTGTTAACTTCTCAAGGACAGATCAACGGTCATATACAACTCTTATATTACCCCTCCAATGCTTAATCCAACGGATATGACTTAATCATTCATCGAGATGGATGGTTGTTGTGGTTTCGGTATTTTGGCATTCGGGACTTCGTGATGTTGAAGTTTTTTCTTACCATGCAAAAATCCCAAAATAGAAACTCTCGGAATCCTGAAATAGAAACTCCTGGAATTTCGAAATAGAAACTCTCGGAATCCTGAAATAGAAACTCCCAGAATTCTGAAATAGAAACTCCCGGAATCATGTGACGTGTGTCCCTTTCGGTATTTCGACATTTGGGACTTTGTGATGTTGGAGTTTTTTCTTACCATGCAAAAATCCCAAAATAGAAACTCCCGGAATCCCGAAATAGAAACTCTCGGAGTGACGATCTCCGAAATTGATGATGTTTGAAATTCAAGATGTGCCTGTGCAAATTGATCCATGGTTTAAAGTTTGACATTAATGACAAAAACAAGTCCTGTGCAAACTGCAATTCCTGCCAACAAACTCCCCCTTTGGCATTGATGGAAAACTTTAAATCTCTTCTCCCCCTTTTGACATCTATGGCAAAGGAATCAACCATACTCCCCCTGAGAAAATAAAACCACTTGCAAAGATGTATCATTTCAGTAGCAAATCCCCCTAGCAATAATAGTCAATAAACCTATGCAGTCTGTTTTTATAATGAAGCCCTTGCAATCTTTGAGAATGAAATGAAATTACAGAGGGTAAACCCCCAACTGATCTTTGAGACTTTCAAATTGCATTTTAGGTAAAGATTTAGTAAATAAATCTGCAATCTGATCATTTGTGCCAACATATTCCACTTTAATAACTTTAGACATAACTTGCTCTCTTAGAAAATGAAACTTAATGGGAATGTGTTTTGTTTTTGAATGCATAACAGGATTTTTAGAAATACTAATTGCACTGGTATTATCACAGAAGATAGGTATAGGTTCATCATAATGAATATGTATATCTTCTAGCATTTGTTTCATCCATAGAACCTAAGTGCAACAAGTTGCAGCTGCTATGTATTCTGCTTCAGCAGTAGACAGAGACATTGTTGATTGTTTTTTACTTGACCAACTTACAAGACATCCTCCAAGAAAAAATGTTGCTCCAATAGTACTCTTCCTGTCATCAACACAACCTACCCAATCAACATCAGTGAAAGCATATAAATCAAGTTGATTACCTGTAGGATACCACAAACCATACTCTGTTGTCCCCTTAAGATATCTGAAAATTATTTTGACTGTAAGTAGATGAGAAGTTTTTGGTGAAGCCTGAAACCTGTCAACTTGACAAACTGCATGCATAATATCAGATCTTGTAGTTGTAGCATAAAGAAGACTACCAATCATAGATCTGTATATTGTCTTATCAACATCTTTAGTATCATCAAACTTACTTAATTTATAGCCAGTAACCATGGGAGTGCCAACTGGTTTAGACTCTTCCATCTGAAATTTCTTAAGCATTTCATTAATATACTTGGTTTGAGAAATGGAAATACCTTTATCAGATTGAGTAATTTGCAAGCCTAAGAAAAACTTCATTTCTCCTAGCATGGACATCTCAAACTCTTTCTGCATACTTTCAGCAAACTGTTTACTGAGCCTATTATCATCACTACCAAAAATTATATCATCTACATATATCTCAACAATGATCAGGCTATCATTTTCTTCTTTAATATATAGATTACTATTAGCGTTACCTTTCATGAATCCTTGCTGCCTCAAGTAATTGTCAAGTCTGGAATACCAAGCCCTTGGTGCTTGCTTCAGCCCATACAATGCCTTTTTCAACCTATAAACATATTGTTATGCTTATTGTACCTGAAAACCATCTGGTTGTTCCATATATACTTTTTCCTCTAAATCACCATTCAAAAATGCAAACTTTACATCCATTTGGTAAACTTTAATGTGTTTAGAACTGGCATAAGCTAGAATCAGTCTAATGGATTCCATTCTTGCAACAGGAGCAAAAGTTTCTCCATAATCTATTCCTTCTAACTGTGCATACCCTTTACAAACCAATCTAGCCTTATTTATAGTTATTTTACCTGCTTCATCCATCTTATTTCTGAAAACCCATTTAGCCCCTATGACATTCTTATTCAAAGGTCTAGGAAACAATTCCCATGTCTTATTCTTTTCTATTTGACTAAGTTCTTCATTCATTGCTTTCATCTAGTATTCATCTTTAATTGCTTCTTCAATACTTTTGGGTTCAATCAGAGAAATTAAAGATACTTGTTCATCAATTGAGGTGGATTCTTGCCTTCTGCTTCTTGTTCCAACACCTGCATTTAAGTCACCAAGTATTTGTTCTTCGGGATGATTTTTCTGTATTCTCTTGCTTGGAGTCTTTGATGGAGTCATGCTTTTGGTTGGAGTTGTGCCCTTTATCAAAGTAGGAATTAATTGCTCACGGTCAGCAGCCTTACTTTCTTATGTTTCACTTACTTCTTCATCCATCTTATGTTTGTCATATATATCATGTATTTGTTGATCCTTTTGTTTAGATTTAGTCTTCAAAAATGAGGACTCATCAAACCTTACATCTATAGATTCAACAATCTTTCTTAATCTAAAATTATAGCATTTATAAGCCTTTCTTGAACATGAATATCCAACCAATATGCCTTCAGCAGTTCTTGAGTCTAATTTTCCCAGATTTTTATCAATTCTTTTAATGTAACACTTACTCCCAAAAATTCTAAAATGGTTTATGTTTGCTGGTCTTCCTTTCCATAATTGATAGGATGTCTTATTATTATTATTTCTTAGCAAACTTCTATTCAAGATGTGTATAGCAGTGTGAACAGCTTGAGGCCAAAACATGTCATTCAATCTGGACTCATTTAACATTGTTCTTGCCATTTCCATAACAGTTCTATTTTTTCTTTCAACAACACCATTTTGCTGAGGTGTTTCTATAACGAAGAAATGTCTTTTAATTCCAGTTTCAACACGGTAATTGTTAAATTCTTTTGATATAAACTCTCCTCCATTGTCTGACCTTAAGCACTTAATCTTCATATCAATTTCATTTTCAGTCAATTCTTTGAAAACTTGAAAGTTAAAAGTTTCAGACTTCTTTTTCAATAAAAACAACCAAGTCATTCGAGTAAAATCATCCACAAATAACAGAAAGTATCTTTCACCATTTAGACATGTTGTCCTCATAGGTCCACATACATCATCATGTATTATTTCCAAAGGTTTTGTTGTAGAATATTCCTTTGTTTTAAACTTGACTCTAGATTGTTTACCATGTTGACATTGTTTACCATGTTGACATTGTTTACAAATAGAGTTGGAAAGATCTTTATGACAGGTAAGTTCCTTATTGCCTCTTTTTTATTTAACTGAATCAAATTGTCAAAGTTAATATGTCCAAGTCTTTTATGCCATAACCAACTTTCATCTTCATGTCCAAGATAGCAATTTTCATCCTTCTCATCTAAAATGTATATGTTATTTGATGTCCTTGTAGYTGTTCCAACTAACTGATTTGTTTTAACATCCCTGATTTGACATTGTTTAGAATCAAATATCATAAGATGCCCTTTATCACATGTTTGACTTACACTCAACAAGTTATGTTCCATATTTTCAACCAGTAAAACATTTTCAGCCATTATGTCTTTGTTCAAACAAACAGAGCCTCTTCCAACTATTCGAGTTGATTGATCACTACCAAATGTGACTGAACCTTCTTTTCTTTCATCTAAAGAATCAAAGATTTTTTTTTCTGCCTGTCATATGTTTTGAGCATCCACTGTCCACACACCACTTAACTTTATGATCAGCATGTAAAACAAGTTTGCACTCTTCAATTTCTAAATGATCATTCTTCCTTTTCCAATAACTAGTTTTCTGATTTGTGTATTGGTTTATAACAGATTTTTGGAAATTCATTGGACAATTTCTTGAAATATGTCCAAAGTTATTACACCTATAGCATTCAACTTCAAATTTTAAAACATCAAATCTGTTATGTGAGTTGTTCACATTGTTCTGAATAGATTTACCATGTCTTCTTTCATATTCAAATCTAGATATGCCATGACTGTTATGTGCAATTATGTTTCTTAAAAAAACATTACAGAAAGTTGCTTTGTGTCCATACTTATAACAGAAGAAACAATATCCTTCAAACCTATTTTGATGTCTGCCATAACTTCTTCTATGCACTGTTGAAGCATGATTCTCTTCTTGCCTTTCTGATTCAATCTTATTGCTAGTAATTTTCTCATGATTATCCTCTGTACCTGCTTTCTCAACACTTGAACTAGAACATCCATTAGTTACTGCAGATTTATAACCAATTCCAGTCTTATCATATGTTGATCTTTGACTACAAATAATTTGATTCAACACTTGAGAACTATGATTCTTGTTATTTTCTTGTACTTTCTTTCTTAATGAGACTACTTCAATTTTTAAATTTTCATTTTCCTTATCCTTTTCTGCAAGCATTTGAGTTAGAGCTTCTTCAGTCACTCTAGCCTCTTCTATTTTAAGATTTAAGTCAACTAACATGATTCCAGTGCTCTCAATCAAACCATTTGATTTTTGTAATTCAAATTCTAGTTTATCAATTTTTCGTTTGAATTGTTTACACTCTCTTCTTACTTTCTTTAGTTCAGACAAAGCACTTACAAGTTCAGCTTCCAGGTCAACTTCACCTTCTTCTTCTTCTATAAGTTCATCATTCTGATTTTCCATAGCCATAAAAAGTCTTATATCTGAACTTTCATCACTTTCATCTATATCTGAGGACTCACTATTATTTTTAATGAATAGACTTTTCTTTTTATAAGAATTTCTTTGAAATGGCTTCTTATACATTTTCTTATATTCTTTGGTTTTGATGTTACTTTCTTCTTCTCCATCGGAATGTTTATTGAAAGGACACTTAGAAGCAAAAATCCCTATTCTACCACAATCAAATCACTTGAGAGGAAGTTTACCTTTGTACTTGCCAGTACCTCTTTTTAGATTTTTGACAAAGTTAGCTTCTCCATGTCTTCTTTTGAATCCTCATGATTACTGGTTTCTGTTTCAACCTTTTTCTTGTCCTTCTTTGATGCCTTGAAAACTGCTTCCTTATTGGAAGGATTCTCATTAGATGTCCTCGTCTTATATGATGTTAGTATTCCTTGCAACTCATCCATTAATAAAGTAGCAATATCAGTTCTTTCTTCTAAAGTAGATATTTTGGGATCAAATCTTGTGGGTAAAGATCTAAGCACTTTTTGCATAATAATATCATTTCCAACTGTTTCTCCTAAACCTCTCATAGTATTGACTACTTCATCAATACGTAATAAATAGGTAGCTATATCTTCAGATTCTTCCATCTTTAAACTTTCAAATTGAATTCTATATGATTGTAATTTAGCATTCTTTACCTTAGTATCTCCTTCATATACCTTCTTCAGTTTGTCCCATAACTCTTTTGCTGACTCACAATGCATTACTTTAACAAATTATGAACCTGCCAATCCTCCAAGTATTGCATACATAACTTTGGAATTATTCTCATAGAATCTCTTCCCTGAAGCATCTATTGGAACTGTTGTTGGAGTCTTATATTCATTCAACACAGCTTGCCAAACATCTACTCCTTGAGACTGCAAAAACAACTTCATCTTGATACTCTAAAAAGCACAATTATGTCCATCAAACAGAGGTAATCCATGTTTAGTAAAATCAGATTTCTTATCCATTATTAAGGATCAAACTTCAAGTGATTAAACTGAATCTTGAAGTACCTGCTCTGATACCAATTGTTAGTAGTACGGTTGACATTAGACCAAAACCCGCAGATGATTGGTAAAATCACCACCGCCAGATTTCAAGGATCCACGAGAGGCGATTAGTCCCTTTTCACGATACATCGGGGAGCGTTGACTACTTGCAATTTCGTGCAACAAATCGGTGCAGTAGATTTGAGATTTTATTATTATTCAACAAGAAAATATAGATTTCTCTTACAGTACAAATCAACCCATCCAAATACCAAGAAAAATGCTTACCCAAAGTCTTCCCAAACACTTGTGCATCCCCTCTCTGCAAATCGCTAAACCAAAACGTGTCTGATGAGACCCTTGTGTAAGCCTCTCCGCAATATCGTACAGTTGTCTGCATGGGTGTTGTGTCACATGGTACAGAGGCCCTCAGATCTGAGATAAATTCCTATGCAAATGTTGAAGATGTGTGTGCTAATATGCTTGATGAATCCTCCTTTGTATCCCTGCAAACCCTCACACTCAAATTTGCAATCAATCTCTCTGTAGATCGATCTCTCCTTCTCCTTTGGCACCCTCTTAACCTAGCCAATCTCTTTGTTCTTCATTGAGCAAGTGAAACCCTAATATCCAAAAGGATTGAGGGCTGAGATCAACCCTCGCCCTCATGGTGAGATCAATGGTCAAGATTAAAAGACCACAACTTAAATTATTTTGCACTTTAACTTTAGAAAAAGTACTCAATAAAGTCAACTGAAGATTATAACATATCAACAGTTCTTTTCCTAAGTTAGACTTAGGAAAATATTTAATTAATTGACTTAGCCTAAGTTTCATTGTCCTCCATCATCCTAGGATGTTGTAATGATGATGGAAGAGCTTCCTTGCTACAATCTCAATAGGGAGATGGTAGAGAAACTGAAGAAAAAGGCCATGGAGGATGGTACTCTGAAGAAATGTTCTTCATTTGATGCAATTGCAGCTCTTGTTTGGCAGGATCAAACCAGGGTTGTTGATATGCCTCCTGATGTACCTTCTAAGAATATTTTTGTTGTGGATATTTGTTCAAAAATGGACCCCCCATTGCCAAAGGGCTTCGGAGGTATGCATATACTATGTAGATCATAGACTATTCAATTAATCATGCTTTTTTGTGAGCACATTGCTACATTGATTTGTATATTTTATATTGATTTGATGTTATAGATGGTTGCAAGCACCTAAAAGAATTGTCAATGAATAATTATGTATGGTTCCATTCAACACCAAATTCGCTTATGGGACTTCCAAACTCAATCCAAGAAATCTATTTTTCAGTGTTTTTCGTATATCTTCTATTATGTATTATTTTTTCTATGAAGTGTCTCTTTTTCTTATAATAAAATGGTCAATTGAACCTCAATACAAGATTTTGATCAACTAATAAAAAAACAACTATGAAGCTTCTATTTTTCTTATAATAGAATGGCTAGTTGAACCTCAATACAAGATTTTGATCGATTGATAACAAAGCAAGTCGTGCTTTATCCAAATTCATCAGATCATAGAAAGACACTATTGGTTGATCAAAAGTATGCAATCTATGTTAATCTTCCAATCTAGTACAAAAATAAATACTTATGTTTTAGAGTACCCTTTACGTGCTAACACATCCCCAACCTACTTGGCTAGGGATTTTGATTTTTCCAAGAAGTACACACTTTTGGTCATGGTGTTGCAATTTTCTCTTCCATACTAGTTTTGTATTTTGTTGGTTATCATCCACCAAGTTGATTTTCATGAATCTAAGGCGTATAATGATCATTAACCATAGATACATGACTAGAATTTGTGAACAACTTGTCAAAGCCAAAGAATAAAGATTAAGACAGACTCTAGTGTTGACTTAGATTAGGGAAATATTTGTCATAAAAGTTGACAAATAAATAAACAGTCAAATTTCTGTCAAATTATTTTAAAATTTGTTAAAACAACAGAATTTGGTCAATTTTTCTTGGCAAGTTGAACAAAGTTTGGCACAAACGATCAAACTCTAATCGTTACAGAGCCAAGCTGAGATGACTCCACTCTTTATAGAGCCAAGTTGAGTACACTTGCCAAGTACTATGTTGACTCAGTGGATCTCGTTATAATGTTACGAACCATCCAATTAATTGTTTTCAAATTTAAAACTATACTAGTATACGGTTAGATATATTGACTGTCAAACTGAATTTCACTTTAGATCTGAACTAACCAATTCATTTCACACAGATTGCAGCCATCATTTTTTCTTTTGAAAGTGCTTCATTGCAACCGGCCCAAAGGTATTACCACCAGGCTGAAGGTACTACAAGTCGCCTACATGTGAAAGTGAAATGCCTCTTTAGGGGAAAACTAGAGATCACACTATAGGACATCTAGAGGATACTCCCATGTGGAATTCTAGAGGCTACTCCCTCTATACACACTAGGATCAAATCCGCATAGTGTGTGATGCCAAGGTCAACTCCCTTGACATTTCCTTATGTGCTCTCCACAACGGACGTTGGGTTATGAGCCCAAACCCACTTATCCCTTCTCGGATAAGTGTCCTCACAGATCAACTCAACTTAGTCACAGAGTATTACAATCTCGAGAATGTATGTCCCACATGGCACTCCCATTTGGACTTCTAGAGGCTACTCCCTCTAGAAACACTAGGGTCAAATCCCCATAGTGTGTGACGTCAAGATCAACTCCATTGACATGTCCTCATGTGCTCTCTATAAGGGACTTTGGGATATAATCCCAAACCCACTTATCCCTTCTCGAATAAGTATCCTCACAGGTCAACTCAACTCAGTCACATAGGAATATGATCTGGAGAATGTCTCAAGAAGCTGCAAACATCAACACTCCCTCTCAGCTAGGGAAGCATTCTCTACCACACAAAGTCTGTCACGGAAGTACTCGAACTTCATCCTGGTAAGTGGTTTGGTAAGAACATCAGCAACTTGCTAATATGTAGGAAGGTACTCCACCAGTACCTTCCTTCCTCTGCACCATGTCTCAGATGAAATCATGCGAGAATCCTCTGAAGCCTCACTGCTTCCATGACTCGTGTCACTGGTTGCAATATATTTTCCCTCTACAGTACTGAGTGCTATAGAAGTTTGTTTCAACTGCACTCTCTACCTGGTCAGAACTTCATATATCTGCAGCCTCTCTTCATCTCCTGAGACATATCCAACTGTACCACACTAGTACACTCTTTGTTGCAACTTAGTCTACTCAAATCACAAGATTACTCAAGGTGCTTACTGCAAATCACTATCTGGATCTTTGCTTGAGAGTAGGTCCTCCACTCTCTCTGCAGCTACTCCCTCTGGGACTCTGTAACTGCTAAACACTGAAGCTGAGAGTAGCTTCTCTACACTATCAACAACTGCCCTCCTCTGGGGCTGCTCTCTATGGAACTGGCTCCTTCACTCTCTTTCCACAATTACTTCCTCTGCAACTGCTATATCTAAAACTGAGAGTGGCTCAATAATTTCTCCCCCTGGAGCTGGAGGTGAATCCTCCTCTGTATATGCTCCCTCTGACACTGAAGGTATCTCTTCCTCCTTATCTGGAGGTAACTCAATCTCTTCTCCTTCTGTATGTATTATTGCCTCCCTTTCTAGGAGTGCCTCTACATATAGTGGAATTGTTGCCATGTTTTCTTTCTCAATATCTCATGTCTTGACTCATGTATTGGGACTACTACACTTGATGCAATGTACTATGCTTATGTGGTGCTCAAAGCCACAGAATTGTTTTTCTACTACACCAGGAAACCATGGAAGATCCCAAAGTGCAGCAACACCCGGAAATGCCCTTCTTGTCCACCACACCCCCTGCCCAATCAGAGTTAGTATATCCCTACAATGTCATGTCAATACTAGAACTATATCTCAGATCATATCCAACTTTGCCTCGCAGGTATCTCAACACATGCTTCACAACAAACCAGTGTGTTTGTCTCGGCTGACTCGTGAACTGGCTAAGCGCACTCACTGCATAGCAAATATATGGTCTGGTGTTAACCAGATACATCAATGATCTAATTATTTGTCTATATAGGTTTGGATCAATATCATCGTAATTGAAAGAGGACACACTTATTTTCTTTAGATTCGTGACCATTGGTGTAGCCATGGGCTTACAGTTTAGCATCCCAAACTTCTTCAATATTTCAACTGTGTGCTTCCCTGACTCAGGAAGATCTCATCATTTCTCTACCACACCTTTAGTCCCAAGAAGTAGTGCATCATACCAAGGTCCTTTATCTCAAACTTAAATTCCAACACATACTTGCATTGAGCAATAAAGCTCTCTATACCGGTGTGGAATAAATCATCAACATAGAAGACCAAAACTCAAGGACTCGCCATTAATAGTCCGGTAGTATTGGTTGGGATCAACAACACTTTTGTTGAATCCCAAAATCATCAGGTTTCCATAAATCCTCGCATATCAAGTTAGAGGTGCATGCTTGAGTTCATACGGGACCTTCTTTAACCTGTACACATGAGACTCCTTCTCATGTATCACGAAACCATATGGTTGCTTGATGTATACTTCTTCCTCAATCTCTCCATTGAGAAAGGTTGTATTCACATCCATTTGATGTAGTCTCCAACCCATGGATGCAACAAGGGAAATAATCACCTGGATAGAAGTGTATCAAGCAATAGGAGCAAATGTCTCCTCATAATCTATTCCCTCCACCTGAGAGAATCCTCTAGCAACAAATATCACTTTGTGCTTCTCGATGCTCCCGTCAGCTGTGTGTTTGATCTTGTAGATCCACTTGTAAGTCAAAATTGACTTTCCCTCAGTTATACAAGAATTGTATACTCATAGCTACTTTCAAGGATTCATAATCTAGTGTTGACCTCACATGTGCCTTCTTCAACGACAATTCATTAATGGATGTGTCCAAAGGAATAGATATCTATGGTGGCAACTTCCAGGGGACACCATGTTTAACTTTCAAAGCTCATCTTCCCTTAGTCCTCAAAGCTTGTGTGTTATTCATTCCCTCTTGAATCACAAGTTTATTCATTTTTTAGAAAATGTGTGAATTTGATTAGCAAGATTAATAATTGATTAGCATGATCAAGATTTACAAGATCATTTAATGATAAGAATTTATTAATATAATAACTTTTAACTATATATTATTTATATATAGATGTAATTACATATTCATAATTGTTAATAATATTAACATGAATACAATTTTTTTTAAATAAAACATAAAGAAAAGGTGTTTCCTGGGTTTATTTATAATTATTAGAATTTTATTTCATTTTCATATTTATAATTTGTTGTGATTTTTTTTAATATTAATATAATTATTATTTTGTTTTAAAAAAGTCAAGCTGAAAAAATGTCATTACAATTAGTTAAAAAAATGTTGATTTTAGATATGATTGTTGAAGCATCCTCATATCTATGATAATGGAAGACTTTCTATAATCATAACATTTTATGATTGTTGGAAGACTTCCTTTCATCTTAACATTTATGATGGTTGAGGATGTTGTTTTATTTTGGTGATGATGATATGATTGTTAACATCCCATTAAGACTAATTTTGGTCAACTTTAAGAAAAAAAGTAAGGAATTAAGTGGATTGCTTTAAAATTATATTTTTGTTTATAAAAAGTTTTGAGAGGTTTTTTTTAATTTTCATAGTTTTGATGAGTTAAAAGATTAGGAATGTTGTTATTACTACAAAATTTGAAATTGAGTTTTGATGTGGGCATATGCAAGATATTTTAAGAGAGTGTGTTTCATCCTCCACCTTTTTAGTATTGCAAAAATCACATATTCTTTCATTCCATGACATTTTAGGAATTGTCCAATACCTTGTTTCATTATGGAACTCATAAGAGTTCTTGTTTTAACAATGTTGATTTTATTCTTTACGCTACTTATAATAAAAAGATACTTTAGATATTCAAAATTAGGGATTACTGACCTCTTTATAATATCTTACCTCTTTATAATATCTTAATTTTCTCTATCCTCTAATTCTTTATTGCACAAAAATTTCACCTTAAATTTAGATGTAATAGTGTTAGAGTGACATTATCCTCTATTTCCAATGATTTAGCCAAGACTTGGAATATTTATGTCATTTTTCAGCTGCATGTGGCTTTGACTAGAGTTTGAAGCAATCTTAAGAAGCCTCTTTTCTTTCATGTTAGTTGTCTTGTTCTTGTAAATTAAATACCTAGTCATAGCAATACTCTCAATGGGGAAAAGACCCACTTCTATAAGGATGATAGGGTACGGAGTATTGTTTTTAATTTTAAGATTATAATTATAAAATGTTATTGGATTTCCTTGATCTTTCTTCATGATTCTCTAGAGATGCTACAGCCCCAAACTTCACATCCATATAATATAACATGAATGAAAAAAGTGTCAAAAATTAGTTTATTTTTATCTCACAACCAAAAGTTAGCTAATTGTTTTCAAGATCAAAATAGGATTTCCACTCTCTGTTAATCCTTTTCTCGATGCTATAGTTCCAATTAAGCTTGGGATGAAAATCAACTATCAGATACTTATATGAAGTAACTTCTTGTAAGTTGTTATTTTCTTACACTAGATTAGTCTAAGTGATCTTTTTGGATTTGATAATCATAACCTTTGTTTGTCAATGGTACTATCATACCCATGATAGAAAAAATATCATAGAAAATTATTACTTCTTATCGATATTAGAGGGAGCATCGCAACAAGAATCATTATCATCAACTTATAAAAGAAGGATGATGACTATTCTAGTTAAAGTAGTGCCAACACAACTTGCATCTATTATTACTATTATTATTATTATTATTATTATGATGATGATGATTTTAAAACTTCCTTTAAAACCCTAAGGATAAAAAAATTTATTACAATCAAATTACTGGAAACATTGATTTTAAACTATAAGTTTTGGAAATTAATTTTTCAATTTTTTGACATTTTGAATTTCAGTATTGATTTTGCTTAAAAGTGTTTGAGATGGGGGTTGAAAGTGTCACCCTCATGACACTTTCACCCCTGCCCCAACACTCACCCTCACTCGTGGGGGGTGAAAGTTTGACACATTCACACTTTAACCCCTCACCCCCACCCTCCTTACTTTCACCTTCCACACCCACCCTCATGAAAGCACCACACTTTCACTTATCACCCCAACCCTCATGAAGGTGTCACCCTCATAAGGATGTGTCACACTTTAAAAATTCCACCCCACACCCTAACCCTCATGGGGGTGGGTGTTGTGTTGGTTTTGTCACTTGGGTGAGAAAAACAACAACACTTTCATGTCTAGATGATCCTGCTAGACAAGACAATAGTGTCTGAGTGGGTTAAACAAGCCAAACACATGTATAAACAAATAAATAAACTAAAACAACTAAGAAATAAACGTTAGAAAGAATGAGAAACTTAGAACCATGAAAATCAAACAATGACCAACATAATGCTACCAATGGATCAATAGATTAGTAGGCAAAACACTGTAGAGAAAAATAGGGACTTATGAGTCCCATATTTCTCCTTCGGAGGGATCTTGAGTTCCTTAATGGGTAGCTCTTCATACAATGGAAGAAATGGAAAATGGTGAAGAACAAAAAGGCATATTCCCTCAAGAGGTGAGTGGAATGTGTTGTAGGTGAATCCCCCTGCAGACAAGTGGATTCCCTCTTGGTCTCTAAACTCCTAAGGCCAAGACAAAAGGTGCTTAACATGGACATTGAATTCCTTTTAGACCTAATCAAGCTAATGAAAGAAAGAGAAGGAGAAATATATGTACCTTATGAACGACGTTTGTCCTTGCAAAGTCCAGGCTGAGCTTCAATCTTGATCTCCTTGATAGGTCCTACAAAACAAATAAAGATACAATGGACTTCCTTCTCTACTGATATTAGCTCAATCATAGATCCATCTACTGCAGAAAAACTCATATGGAACAAGTACAAGTTTGAAATAAATAGGCCAAGCATTGATTATATTAATGAGAACTAGTAAAAGTACTTACAATCCTTTGAATGAAAGTGCAGCAGCCTCTTCCAGTTCTCCTTATCCAACCCCTTTGCTCAATCAATATCCATTGATTGCATTGATGACATCTCACTCATGAGATCATAAGTTTCACATCTCCAATCTCCATTGTCATTCTCTGTCAATACCACTTATAGGATCATAAGTTTGGCATCAAACTCTAGTCTCTATTATGCCTTTCACCATAAGAAGGCCTCCTTTTATAACCTTGGAGGAGTCCAACCACTTGAGAGATATTTTGGATGAGTTGAGGATTCCTCTCATTCAGTTGAGGATCTCCCCTAAGATCATGCCTTGACCATCTATTCGAATCCAACTACCTTCAGGATTTGAGGGATTCTTCCCTAATTTGCCTCAACAAACCCAGAATTTTCTAAAAAGAGGGTAGCGCTCCCCCATAAGGGTGCATAAGGTGCTCAAGCACTCCCCCAAAGAGGCTCAGGGAGCGCCATCACTCCCTGATAGTGGGTAGGGGAGTGCTCCTCTCCAAAATGCATTTTTTGAGTGGTTTTCTCAATGAAAAAGGACTTGTACTTCCTGCCAAGTGATTTTTCTTCTTCCAAACCATCCTTTGAGGTGTCTTAAGTGTCTTCATGATGTCGTTATGGGCACAACATAGGAAAGATGGCAGCATACTATTTTTGAAACTTGCAACACTTAAAGTCAAGATGCGACACTTGCGAACAAGATGCAACACTTACAACACTCGTAATGACGACACTTGCGACACTATCGAAGTGAGTAATTTTGAGGTGTAACAGATTGCCCCCCAAAGTATGAAGTTAGAATATGATGATGACTAAAGTACTTTGTAGACTTTTTCGAGCAAGGGTATGGACGTAGAGAAACTGGAAAAAGCTGCACACAACCATCAAACAAATATTATGACATGTCTCAAAACCTAAGGTAGGCATACCTATGCTTGAGTGATAAATACTTTTTAGTTATGGCTGCCATAAAATACACTACGTATCCATAATTATATTGACAAAATGGTATAGCCACCACATATACAATGTGGATATATACTCCTTATGACCTAAACTGATCGTAGCCAGGAAGAATACACAGTGGATCTACGAGATGACAAGACATAGCCACGACCAATACAAAGTGGATCTATGTAACAATATATGTGTCATAGTTCAAGAGAACTCCTTCGCAACCTGGGAAAAGTACATATAAGAGTGATGAATCAACCTAGGGTCTTCTTACTAATCCCGATGTAGTACGAATCTAACCATGTGAATAGATGTCCTGATGTCGAACATGGCAGAAACCACTTGATTACCGGTCGATGATGTAAATCGTTAACAAGCGCGAGGGAGATCACCATTGATGTCAATGATTCCCAAGGTAATCTAGTACATACCGACAAATGTGAATGAATGAGATGAAGTCGAACATCCATGGAATCATCCGATCAAGGTTCAATGATGTAAACCCAATGTCGGACATGAGGAGGCCTACCATTGAGGCATGCAAGTCCCAAGGTACTAACTGGTTTCTAAGTCTGGATCCTAGATAATGTGTTGAAGTCGACAGGAAGAGACTCATCGAAGGAGGGCCTTGATGTATCCCCCATCAACGACACGAAACAGACACAGAGATGTAATTGGTAGATCAAATTAACATGGATTGACATGGGTATTGAAACAGGATATTTGTGATGGTTGACTCTTGAGGCAGATACTTCCCTTGAACACTGAGGCACGACAACAGAAACATGACATGGACCAACACTTGATGATGCAGTGGATGTTGTGACTTTCGTCAGGTGACCCAAAGGAGTAAAAGAAACTCAAAGGATTGGCTCAGTGCAGAGTTTCAATGGATTAAAATGCATGCAAAGACAAAGTGTCGTGTTCAAGGGCGACTGTAAGAGTTACTGGTAGTGTTCTCAAAAACTGCTTGGCTTGCTTCTTTCAATTTTTTCCCCATCCAGATAGACAAGTACCTCTTTTTAATTTAACGAGCTCGAGGAGGGTAACACATGCTCGATATGACTCACCTTCGGTAAGTCCCTCTTCCTTTGTTTAATGAACTGGAAGAAGTAAGGGTTCGGTCCCGTATGGGCCCTTCAATGTATGATCGTTTAATGAGTCCAAAGAAGGTAAACTCGGTGGTTTTTCATATTTAGAGAGTCTGAAAACAACTTAAAGACGACTCCAATGTTGTCCTTTTTCATAATGTTAGTCTCGCGAGGCCGAAAAAGAGATAAATTATCACTCGAAAGACGCCCTTTCAAACCTTTTAACAAGTGGGAAAGGAAGCAAGATCACTCAGCAATCTTTTCATGTTTAGAGAGTCTGAAAAGAGCTCAAAGACGACTCCAAGGGGTTCCTTTTTCGTATATCCATGTAGGTCCAAAAAAAATATAAAAGTTTACCCGGATGCATTCTCATGTATTTACAAACATGAGAAAGAACAAAGACTAAGCTCGGTATGCCCCCATCTTGAAAGCTAGCGGCTTAACTCCGGACTAATCATCAAAGGCTGGAGACATGCCCTCTAAGCTTCAATTCATTCACTGACTTTGAGGTTGTCACCAACTTCTGTACTAAATGGAGAAAAAGGATACATGTGGATGAAATGAAGGTTCAAATATGAGATCTAACAAAAGAATCGACTCGACATCTACGAGATCTGGCAAAAGATTTGACTGGACAGGAGAGGTGACTGCTTCATTTTTTAACGAGCTTGACATAGGAAAAGAACTATGCTCAGGGCTCCAGGTTCAATCCCCAGATTGTTGTTTCATTTTTTAACGAGCTTGCTACAAAGAGGAAAACTATTCTCAAAGCTTATGTTTCATTTTTTTAACGAGCTTGCCACAAAGAAGAAAAACTATGCTCGTGACCTTTGTTTCATTTTTTAACAATCTTTCTACAGAGAAGAGAAACTATGCTCATGGACTCTTCTTGATCATATCTTCCAAGAGAATAACGCTCTGGAAGGACACCATGTCAAGGGACAAAACTCGATCATGGCTTCCAAGAGATCTTCACTGGATGGAAGAAAATCACTCTGGAAGGAACACATGTCAAGGGTCATGACAGGGGTAAGGAGATCAGGCTCCAATAATCCTACCGAAGAGATTACCATGTCAACTACCGGATCCAAATCATCGGGAGTTGAAGTTATGGGAGACAACGCCACATAATTGACATGCGGCGGGGGAGACACTATCGTCATAAAAGAACCATTCAAGGAGGTAATCCAGTCAGGACCGTTGAATGAAAGTTGATTAATAGTCACAATTATTCCATCGTGAGGGAAAGATATCACACAAAAAAGAGTGGATAGAATAGCTTTCATGGAATAGACATAATCCTACCCAAGGAGTAAAGTGAAATCCAAGGGGTCTCAGACTACCAAGACATCAATAAAGACAGTTTTCCCTCCCAAAGTTACCAGAAACTAAAGAATTGTCCCTAAAGGTTGACTAGTTCTTCTGTTAAAATCTAACAAATTATGTGTAACCGACAGAAGCTGAGGATAGCCCAAAGCAGCCAAGCAACAAAAGAAAAAACACTAATGGACACACCTTCATATATTAGAATTTGAGGAATGTCTCGACCACAAACCTATACTGTAATATGGAAAGGAATGTGAGAGGGAAGACGAGGTCTAGTTAGCACACCCCAATCAAAAAGGATGGCCTCGTTGCTTGGAGGGGGTTTCGTGGGAGAATGAGGAATGCCCCCCAGCACGGTAGATTCTGTATCAATGAGAAAAATGTGGGCAGTATCGGGTTTAATCTCTAGAGGGAGAGTAGGATCGACCGATGATGGGATCGAATTGACCACGCAGACACTCTTCAGAGGAAGAGTGGGATTAACCGATGATGGGATCAGATCAACCACTTTGGCACTCTTCGGATGAAGGGTGGGACTGACCAAGGAAGGGACTGGATCAATCACTTTAGCACTCGTCAAAGCAGGAGTGGGATCGACCGATGACAGAACCGGATCGACCACTTGGGTTTCACTCTCCAAGGGGAGAATGGGGTCGACGGGTGGAAACGGATCGACCGCTTTGGTGTCACTCTCTAACGGGAGAGTGGGGTCGACCGAGGATGAAAACGGATCGACTACTTGGGTTACACTCTTTTGATGAAGAGTAGGGCTGATCGATGACAGAACTGGATCAGCTACTTGGGTTTGTGGTTCAATCGAGGAGGAAACTAGATTGACCACCTGATCAACCAGACTGACCGGGGATAGAACCGGATTGACCAGTCCATCAACTAACGATGGGTTGGGAGAAATCTTTGGAAGTTGAAGTTTTTCCAAAAGAGAAGAAGCCTCATCCATACGAGGAAAAAGGTGAGAATAATGATCACCTTTGCATAACATGCAAGGGAATTTGATAGTTGTCTTCTTCTTACCAACCTCAACATCACTAGTTGATGGGGTATCAACGGCATGACCAGCAAAGGCCAATGACGTGGGGGACCACATTTCTAAGACCTTCGGAATACCAGGCAAATCCCTCAAAAAATGGTCACCCTTACAAAGACTGCAAGGGAATTTGGGTTTCGGATTCTTCATTTTAATCTTGTTGACCTCATCAACACTCCCAGTACTATTAACAATAGTTGGTTGTTGGGATTCAACATCTGATGTTGTTGGATCCTTGGTCATTTTCGGGCTCCTCTTCTTCTTCTCTTTCTGTTTCTTCTTCTTCTGATCAACCTGGCTACTTGCTTTAGAGCTTTCACTAGGCGAAGAAGGAGAAATGGAAGGAGACTTAATGGGAGAAGAAGGAAAAAAGTCGACATGAGGTTGATGTGTGGGTGGTGTACTGACATCTAAAGTATTAGGTGCAGTTGAAACATTGGGAGGATTCGAGATCACCGGAGTGGGGAACAACCAAACCGGTAATCCGATGGTGAGTCCCGGAAGACTCAGTGTGGCAATGTACAGAGGACCAAAGTTTCCAAAAGAAGGAAAGGTATAAGGTTCCCTAGGAGAATGGGTTCCTCCATTGGTACTCTCAGGATTTGATGACATTAAAATTGACTTGACCTAAGGTCTACTAAGTAATACAAACAACACACGCTATGAATCTGAGAAGCAAATAATCAAACAAACCTTCCCACAATGAAACCACTAGTTGGTGATGAAATCCAACGTTGCGAGATCAAAATAGGAAGGGGCGGGGATAGAGCGGGTGGATCAGTTACGTTGGCGACCTGCTTAACGGACTTACACCTTGGTGCAAGATTCGTCACAGTAATTGTGGATTTACCCTCCAAAGATCCCGAGTGAGTTTGACCAACGTCTGTTCCAGGTACAGTGAGACTTCCCTTCACTGTCACCTTGTGTGAGACCCTAAATATTATGGCTACTAAGGTCACCAATTCACAGTCATCCCCTGGGCGAGTACAGTCGACAGTCCAGTCGGAATGTATGGGCAGGATAACAAGTCTCAAATTAACTTGAGAGGCTCCCACACATAATCGTGGGTATACCCTCAAGTGACCCCCAATATACGATCCAACCACTACAAACAGTTGAACCACGGAGGGATAATCTTTGTAAATCACCCTAATGCAACCTCGTGTGTAACCCCTATGTGAGAGGGGGATCCCAAAAAGCCTATATGACAATTGGATTTGACTCTCCCTATCTCAGGATGCTAATGTTCATTTGATAGCTTTGGAAAGTTATCCTTTCAACCTATTTCAAAGCCCTACACCTTAAACTAATGTAGGTTTGCTAACAAAGATGTAAAAATTCTGATAAATTTTAGTTAAGCATTGATTTTAGTGGTTTTTGTTTACTCAAAGATGTATGTGAGTGAAGACTGATGATATTATGACTCAGTTCCCAAAACATGCATAAGAAATGATAAGCAATCTTTTCTTTCAATGAATGTCTAATTAAGGGAAGGAGAAGGATTTTCCTTTCACTGTCAAACACTAAGATGAAATGACCTCATGCAATAGTCCTCAATAAGGAATCCAATGCAATGCTAAAATGGTTGTATGTGACTGATAACCAGTAGATGTAAAGCTTCTTATGCTAATCGGACTTCAAGAGTTGTGAGATTTAAGCAATCTGGAAGCAAACTTCACATAAACCAAAAGACACCCTTGTTGTGATCAAACAAGAAACAGAAGGCCAAAAACTCAAAAGGAAGGAGAAAGAGTTTGGACAATATGACTCAAAGATCAGAAATCAAAGTACAAAATACCTTTGAAACTCCTTACAAATTTTTCACTCATTCAGATAAACGAGAAGGAAACGACAAATTGACTTCAAATCGTGAAGATCAAAGAGTTATTGAAAAGTAAGGAAAAATGTCAAAAAATCCAAACAAGAGATGATGAATCCTTAGAAAACAAGGTGGTTTGAGGGCCAAACAAGGACACACTAACATAGCATGAACCCTGAGCAGATGAATCAGCAAAAAGACTGAGAAAAACACAATTTTTAGGAAGATTGTTTGCAAAAAATGGGGTAGCACTCCCCCATAAGGGGACACAAAGCGCTCCAACACTCTGTGGAACACTATAAGGGAGTTCCAATGCCCTAGTGCTAAGGGAAAGGAAGCGCTTTACTGCAAAAACTCATAATTTTGCCCAGAAAATCAAAAAAACTTAGGAAAAATGCAAAAATCTAGTGTGTAAGATGAACCAAAAGCCAACAATAATATCTAAGGATCAGAGACACGTCATGGAGAAGGTCAAATCAGTGGACAAAGCAAGTCAAGACAAGACCTAGGAAAGGAAACAAATCAGAGCTCCTCCCCAATGGAGTCGCCAATTTCTGTTGTAGGTGAATCCCCCTGCGGACAAGTGGATTCCCTCTTATTCTCTAAACTCCTAAGGCCAAGACAGAAGGTGCTTAACATGGACATTGACTTCCTTTTAGACCTAATCAAGCTAATGAAAGAAAGAGAAGGAGAAAGATATGTACCTTATGAATGACGTTTGTCCTTGCAAAGTCCAAGCTGAGCTTCAATCTTGAGCTCCTTGATAGGTCCTGCAAAACAAACAAAGATACAATGGACTTCCTACTCTACTAAGATTAGCTCAATCATAGATCCATCTACTGCAGACAAACTCATATGGAACAATTACAAGTTTGAAATAAATAGGCCAAGCATTGATTATATTAATAAGAACTAGTAAAAGTACTTACAATCCTTTGAATGAAGGTGCAGCAGCCTCTTCCATTTCTCCTTATCCAACCACTTTGCTCAATAAATCTCCACTGATTGATTTGATGACATCTCACTCATGAGATCATAAGTTTCACATCTCCAATATCCGTTGTCATTCTCTGTCAATACCACTTATAGGATCATAAGTTTGGCATCAAACTCTAGTCTCTATTCTTCCTTTCACCATGAGAAGGCCTCCTTATATAACCTTGGAGGAGTCCAACCACTTGAGAGATATTTGGGATGAGTTGAGGATTCCTATCCTTCAGTTGAGGATCTCCCCTAAGATCATGCCTTGACCATCTATTTGAATCCAACTACCTTCAGGATTTGAGGGATTCTTCCCTAATTTGCCTCAACAAACCCATAATTTTCTCAAAAGAGGGTAGTGCTCCCCCATAAGGGTGCGCAGGGCACTCAAGCACTTCCCCAAAGAGGCTCAGGGAGCGCCATCACTCCCTGATAGTGGGTAGGGGAGTGCTCCTCTCCAAAATGCATTTTTTGAGTGGTTTTCTCAATGAAAAAGGACTTGTACTTCCTGCCAAGTGATTTTTCTTCTTCCAAACCATCCTTTGAGGTGTCTTAAGTGTCTTCATGATGTCGTTATGTGCACAACATAGGCAATATGGAAGCATACTATTTTTGACACTTGAAACACTTAAAGTCAAGATGCGACACTTGCGGACAAGATGTGACACTTACAAAACTTGTGATGATGACACTTGTGACACTATCGAAGTGAGTAATTTTGAGGTGTAATAAAATGGCCTATTCCAATGGTGCTTGAAGGCTCCAAAGAGAAAAGAGGATTCTCAAGGGAGAATTCTCGCAGCATAACAATACTATGAAGATCTTTGTTTCTTAGTGCACCCATGGCTCTTATTTATAGCATTCATACATGGAAAAATATAATTGGTTCATAGTGTGAACAAGGGGCATTTTAGGGCACCCTCTAGTCTTTGACCAGCCTCCCATTTGGATTTCACTCAGATATGAGGGTCAAATTGTGTTGAGTGTTGGTCCATAAGTGGTTGAGGGGCCAACAAGATCCATAAATGAATTGTTCATAAAAGTTCGCAGCTTTTCTCGTACACAGTCATGCACTTGGCGCATTGTGCACGCTGAGGGTTGTGTTGGCTCGTGCACACTGTGCACTATATGCACGCTTCCTTTAGTGAATCTATGCATTTCAATTTTTGACCCAATTGTATAGTTTTTTTTCATTTTGAATGCATTTTGGTGTTATTGTTGTTGTAATTAATGTGTTTCCTTAACCATTTGCGTGCAATGTTGTGGACGATTTTTCAGTGATAACATATGCTCCATGATGTGTGAGGTTAAGAGCATACATATAGCCGAAATACATCAATGTTTATTTTGCTGAGAGTGCCATTGTAATGAAGAGTGAAGAGAGGAACTATGAGAGCGATCCGCCGGAGGGAGAGGGAAAACTATGGGACCCAAACCTTTCTCTAAGGAGAAAAAGGAAAATATGTGTACAAACGAGGCGGGCATGCCCCATGCTCGTGTCATGTAACCAAAATGTGAGACTGTCACTGAAGATGTTTGTTGATGTAGATAACTGCAGAGCCCTCAGAGGTGGTTGATAATGGAAGATGAACGTTTTGAGTGGTGAAGGTACTCTGAAGTGAGGCAAGGACAACTTTAAGAATTGTCGATGACTCATAGGCATTGATGGCCTAACAAATTCAGAGGTCTTCGGTTGGTATGAAACAACTGCAATAGTCGCATAGTAAGACCCATTATAACATGAGAGTTTGTTGAAGTCAAATGTTTATGGGGGTCAACGAAATTAGAGATCAATGACGATTCTCTTTGTTCCTTCCGAGACTCCTCATTGTAAATGTAATGAGAGTCAAGATATTGCCTCCCTTCTAGAAACTATGTTAATGTCGACAGAAAGGGAGTCACGACTCCAAAAAGAAAAGGGCTTCATGAAATCTACTGAGATGGTATCAGGGACTGATAGGTAACATGAACAAAGTCAAGATTCTGTGAGACTCAAGACTTCCCTTGGTTGGGGAATTTTTTTAAGGATGATTGGCAGCAACCGTAAAACTGGATCTAGTGTCAGGAGGACGACTAGATATGGGGTTAAACTGTGCTAGAGGCTAACAATGTGAACAAACTCAGAGATCATGGGTACATGGATGTGGGATACTCAGGGTTTGTGAACAATGTTGGTATGAAAAGAGAGTGGATGCCCCAACCAAGGGAGACATGGGTTTCTTTGCCAGAAAAAGAAGGCCATAAGGGGCACGACGAAAAAGCTAAGTAAATGTTGGAAATAAATTATTTTTACAATTACCAAATAAATAAAGAATAATTGGGGTTGAGTATACAGATACATAAATGGGTGCCCAAGTGAAATATGGCTTGGCCTGTTAAGGTGCAAGTTTGTGAAAGAAACCTGGTGGAGGGTGGGGGGCCCATGGGAGGGTTTATGTATTAGGTAAGTGAATGGAGGACAATCTACGGATGGGAAAACTGATGGTGGATGAGATGGAGGTCTAATGATACTGCGAAGGTGCAGTCAATAGAAATGGGATGATATGACGTGGGAGTCCATTGGGAAAGCTAGAAATATAATGAGAAGAAGCATGGGGTTCATTCTCGGAAGTGCATAAGACTATCAGGACTCCAATCCCTAGGGGGTGAAATCAGCATGAGTGTCAAGTTTCCAAGGGGAACTATGAATGGGACAACTCATGTGGGGGAGAGTGCTACAGGGTGATAGTACCCAAATGCAGTAGAGGTAAAGCTACTGCAAAGCCGAATGTAAGAACCCTAGAGGTAAATGTCAAAGGGTATGACTGGGAGATGAAATTGATTTACGGGGGAAATAATTACATGCCAGTGTTGAACATATACCTGAAGGGGTTATAATATTTCGGAACAAGTACATGCACACATGAAAACCAAATACCCGACATGAACAATACCTGATGATAAAGAACATATAGCAGTTATTTGATAAAATTGAACATAAGCATGTGTACCTGAATGTGACATGAGGAAAATGCTCTTTCAGGGCCACATTCAGATGATGGCACAAGGAATGTGAATGTGTAGATAGCGGGATCAGGATCCCATGGCTGAGAATGCAGTGGAAAATGGAGGCTCTGGGCTTCTGTAACTGAATGTGGAACTTTGGAGGAAAAAAAAGGGCCTATATATGGATAATGGGCCTACAATGCCACCTCATTTGCACCGACACTATTGGTGGCCTGGTGAGAATGTTGTGAGGTGATTTGGAATATTATGGGAGCTTGGGGCTACCGATTAGGCAGGTGAAAGACCTCTTGTGAGAGAAAAAGTGCTCGATGATGGATCACATTCCAAGGAAAATCAGGAGTAGTCAGTTCCTCCAAGATATCTTCATCACAGTGGAAAATGTGAGAATATAGAGGATCCTGAGAGGTGGCAGGTGGAATTGTCAATGGGTAGGTTTTATTTTCCTCTAGAGATGATCACACAGACAGGATATCATGTATCGGGTGTGAGGGATAGTTGGACATAAAGTGAATTTCATGATATTGTGCACGATGCCTCATTCACTCAGGTGTTGACGATGAAATGTATCGAATATCAGTAATGTGAGCCTCAGTAGGGGGTGGTTGAGAGGGCTTTGGTCGAGATATTTGGCATACTGCGGATAACGTTTGGAGAAATTGAGGTAGAGTTGGGAAATGATGAGTGTAGTAGCCATATTATGACCATATGGCATAGGCCAATTTGGTTCACAGCCCTTTATTACCTACAGTGGAGGATTTTGTAGTAGCAGTGGATGTACTTGGTGGAGTGGTGAGCAATGCGGTTTCTCTAGGGAGCTGGATCAGATTACGTAACTCGGGAAGAGTAGGAAATATATTAGTGGGGTGTCCTTCTTTGCCGCATAGTTTGCAAGGAGCTTGAACTAAGTGAGGAAGTGGAGTTGTTGGCTCTTTCTTCTTTCGTATGCCCCCAGTGGTGGTAGTGGTGCCAATAGTTTGGGGTGAGGGTGGTGTGGCAGGAGAATGTACTGAGATTTGCATCGGTATTCCTTTTGTATGAGGAGGGAGAGATGGTGGAGGAACCATCGTGGGTGGATGAAGATACCATACAGGGATGGCAAGCACCATGTTAGGAAGGGTAAGGGTCGTGGCTACCCAGAATGCTTGGACTCCAGGTGGGGGGTAGAAGAAGGGAATTTGGGTAATGGCTTGGGGGATTGTCTCCCNGGGGGGGGGGGGATATGGGATAAGTGGTGCAGTGAGGTTCGCAGGGAAGGCTTGAGGTAATAGTTCTCCAACTAGTGGAAATTCAATGTGGGGAGGTGCCTCGATGGGAGGAGTATTGGCTCTAATATCGATTCCATTAGAAGATACTACACACACTTGTGTTGAGGAGGGTAGGAGAGGTGGTGCTCCATGATATGCCCCCAGCAAGGATGGGTCCTTGAAAATTCTAGGCCCCATGTCAATGACCGAAAAATCATCTAAGTTGGTGCGGACAAGGGGAAGAATGTTATCAATGTTGGTGGAATGGTTAGGCTCGTAATGTGTAAGTTGGTTGATGGTGACGATTTATATGGCATATAGGAAGTTGAAGAGCTTTCACTAGTGCTAAGGTTGTATTCAGAGGTAGAAGGTGGACCCATACTTGGTTGAGAGGTCAAATGCATCATGGGTATCAGTGAGGGTCCACTCATTGGTGGAGAGGGAGCAACAGGATATGATTGTTGGTGAGCAAGAGGAGGGTAATAAGATGTTCCTCCATATGGTTTTGGATATGGATGTGCACCATAAGTGGGTGACGGGTGGTTGTAAGGGTTGAGATGGTTCATAGAACCAATTAACCCATCTACAGCATGGGACATCCTAGGTTTTCCCTGGCCAAATGGTATGGGTTTAGGTGCATCAGGAAACATTGTGTATAAGTAACATGACTGGGCATAGATGAGGTCAAATTGTGCAATTCCAATAATACTTGTTCTTTGAGTTGGGATTTATTACATAAATATAATCGATCTTTGTACCATAGTGAATCATTTTTGCATGTAAATGTATCTGATGCACTAGAATCCTGCTGCAACCTTTGAATGAGAGTCTGTACTTTTTCGTCATTCTTCCATTCATCCCTTGCTTCTATTATCCAATCAAGTTGGATGATTGAGATAACATAGAGAAAGGCCTCAACATCTTCATCCTTTCTTGAGAGTGCATCTGCCACAACATTTTGCTTCTCCTTTTTATAGACGATTTCAAAATCATAACCCAATATCTTGGTTACCCATTTTTGTTGTTCTTCTGAAGATAGTCTT
>ML781977.1:288888-300089 GCA_009831015.1 Picea engelmannii | reverse complement strand
AAAGAAGGTATTGCTCCTTGTATCCTCATAGTGTGCTATCATTTCTTCTGTGAAAATTGTCCAAGTGACGAGTGATTTGCGAGAACAAAGCCATCGATACCATACAAATTGATTGGGTTCTAAATATAAAGAAGCAATTTGTACCTTTCGTGTATGTGGCACATTATGTAGATCAAAGAATTTATCCATCTAAAGTATCCATGTGATTGGGTCCTTGCCATCAAACTTCCTCATATCGATCTTAGGAACGTGGTTGGTCTTCAACCCAAAGTTGGAATTTCTTCATTCTTGATTCACCTTCCTTGTATCCTCATCATGAATTTCATGGGATACATTTTCACTTTCAGGTGTCCTCTCTATCATGAAATTTTTCAATCCTTCCATGATCTCCCCTTTTAAACCCTCCATCATCTCTTGTAGTTCATCTTCTATTATTGTCTTCTTTTGTAAATCATTTATGTCCCTACGCATTTCTTAACCTTCATCAAGAGTCCATGTAGGATTATCTGGAGGCTTATTTGGTGTAGAAGTTCCCTTTTTGGGTGGCATGTTGGCCAAGTATCACTTTTGAACCTTGATTTTGAGGTGGTTCTGCTAGACAATATTTCTTCTGTCGTATCTCCAAAGTTTCGACCCTTCTGGGTATGAAACTTTATTTTTTGTAGTTCTCTGGTATTTCTTCTTTGTAATGCCATAGGTCTGATAAAAATTGGATGTGCCAATTGGAATTTATGGTAACTTTCCCACAACTTGTTGATTTTTGGCCTTTCCAGGAGATGTCACTTGTATAGCGTGCCCCGCACAAAATAATTGATATAAAATTCTAAAACTAGTACCAAAAATACTACAGACTGTCCACTATCCAATGCAACCAGTATAACTCCATTTGGATACTCTAGGAAGAAGTTATGATTGTTTTACCTAGAACACCTTCTTGATACTAGTCAATAGGAATAGTCAGATACAATATCTTCCACAGGGTGTATCTACAAATGTAAGACGACCCAGAAGATGAAATTTTTACCATAGATACCTTACTAATTTCTTTGAATATCCTCCATATTTCAAAGTCTGAAACGTTACAGAAAAAAAATTATAGCGAAAATTTCGCAATGACTTAGTTTAGGATGATTCCAGAACCCTATCTTTCACAGGCTGTATCTCTGAAATTATAAGGCCTCGAGAGCTGAAATTTTAACCCAACGTACCTTGATCTGTCTACTATATATCCTCCAAGTCGTTCCTTCTTAAATATTGTAGAAAAAAATTTATAGTGAAAATTCCAAGGTGTCTTAGATGTAGCAACGAAACCCCAAGACCTTGAGCTCTAATACCATATGTTAAGAACCAAATATCAATATAGCATAGAAAAACCTCAAAATAAGTACTCAACACCTTGAAAAAGAGAGAAATTTAGAAAATAAGCCTCTTCGAGGGGGCAACCTCCTTATTCCCACATAAATGTACAATTCCCAGATGATTCCAAATGAAAATGTCTCCTTGGTATATATAGGAGACTAGGAGGTATAATTACAACTAATGGAATAAAGCCAACATAAATAAAATAACATTAATAATGTAATATGCCCCAATTAAGGGGTAATGATCCAATATTAGGGCCTAGCAACATCCTTGGAAATAACAGAGACCAGTGATTTGAGAAACCAATCAAGACGTTGTTCTTTGGTGGTTTCCGCTTTACACAAACTACGGCATCGACGCCATTCATCAATGTGGTCGGCAATATGGATAGCAGTGGTTTGTTTGAACTCAAAGAGGAGTTCTAAGCTAGTATCGTGATGCACTGGTAGTTGGAAAAAGGACAAAAAGGCTTTGGCCAATGATTCAAAGGTCACATGGGACCCTGATTTTTCGTCCACATACCATTTGGCTGAGGAACTAGTGAGAGTTTGTTGAAACAACCTTAAGTGGATGGAATCATCCATGATGTTGTTGGAAGAGCATCATAAGTGAAAGGTCATAACATGGTTGGCAGGATATTCCCTTGGTTTTCCTTAAAACTTTGGAATATCTAAAGGTAGTTTGGTAGGCATATTCGGCCATGTGCGGTCATGTAAAATGGGATCATTTGTAAGTTTGGTCAAATCAGGAATGTTGAGTGATGATAATTATGGAATAGGGAGATTTGGTGGAGGATTAGTTCTAGACATTGTGTGAGCAGGTAGTGGACATGTTCCCTGAGAGAGATTTGGTGGGGTTGTACTTCTCCCTTGAGAGGATGTTTGACCCTCGCCTCCTTGTGAAGGAGAACTAGTGGATGGATGACCTTGGGAATTGGACCCAAGAAAAGTGGAACCAAGTAAAGTTGATCCCAAAATAGTAGCATTCACAGGGGTGTGAGATGGTTAAGCCAGTGAGATGGCAAGACTAGGGACTCCTCCAAGAATAGGAGGGAGATTATGTAAGTGTCTGGAACGACGAGAATTCCATGGGTCCCCTATGGTTTTCGACTAGCAAAGTGAATGTGTGAAAATGGTGACAAGAGAGAAATAAATGAACAAGAGATTTTGTATAATTTTGGACCTTCACAAGATAGTGTAACTCACAATTGCATGTAATCAAATGAGCATCATACATAAATCAACTGTAAAATAAAAAAGTATGTGGATAGGTGGATTTTGTCCGCGTGGGAGAACAATAAAAACAAATGCTCGTGTCCTAAAAGACGTATCGTCATTCCTCTCAAATAGCACTGGGCCTTCCAAAAGCACTCAACAGTGGGGTATGAAGCCATCAGAAGAGGAACTAGTGAAGGTTTAAATAATCAATTATAATGAGGGGTAGATGGTGCATATCCCAAAAGAGTTGGCGATATTTCCCAATAGCCACACAAAATATGATCAAGGTGTGATTGTAGCCCAAAATCGCCACCTAGGTAGATGTCCTAAGTTTTTTCCACTAGGTACCTTGGTCAAAGTGCGGCATTTAGATTTTCGTCCTTAGAAATGGGTCACAGGTTGGATTCCATTCCAAGAGTTGGGTGACTCAAGAAGGGATGCGCAGAACAAATGGACCTCGGCCTTCAACCCTTCATGGGTATCTCACTGCCTTATGGTGTAGGAACACTTGACTTGGAGGATTTTAAAGTTCCCTATTTCTCAACTTCTATTGTTTGAAAATGTGAGAACCAGATAACGGGGGGTTATTTGGATGCCTACCCTGAGATCCTACATTGACTAAAAAAATTCTTTTGGCACCTCCTGTGGAGGAAAACTTAGTGTGTTTTTTAGAAAAAATTTAGATGTGGTGGGATGGTATATTGGGGGTGTGTACCAATATCTTTTGAATTAAATGGGTGTGGATAATTTCCAAAGAAGTAGTGGGACGTTTCAGAATTCCTTTGGAGAAAACCTACTTCTACCTCCACTATTCAAAACAAATATTATGTGTGTGAGGAATGGCTTTGTGTGTGAGCAAGTGAAAAAAGTATGCCAAGATCTTAATAAGTTAAGTGTGAGATTTCAACATGTGGACTTCATGTGGTCCTTACAAATCTTCTTTACCTAGCTTACTATGTGTCATTGGTACAACCTTGCGGAATATTTAAAGCCCTAAAGAACTAGCAATGTGGACATATGGGTCCTTTACAAATCCTTTAAACTCCCTAAAAGTTGTTTACACTAAGAAAGCTTTTGAAACTATCCTAGATTGGAAGCATGTGGGCATGGATGGTCATGTTACTTTGATATTTAAACTTCCCTAGATTGTTATGTAAACTAAAAAAGCAATTTTAAGAAACTATCCTAAGTTTGCAGCATGTGGACATGTATGGGACCTTACAAAACTTTTAAGATGATTTCAAAAAACCAAGAAGAACCCTAGGGATTCTTTGTCCTCTCCTAAATATTTTGGTTAAGGGAGATGAAATTTAATTTTAACCACCTTTTTGATTCCCAAGATCACACTAGGGTGTGATGGAAGAGCATACTTGAGAGTCAAAGTTAACTTCTAGTCCCAATTTAAGTGTTTTATGAATGAAAGCAATAACCTCAATTTAGAATTTTACAAGCCAAATAAGTCATCCATGTGGCAACAAAGAAAAATAGGATAATATTGGTTGTTTTTACCCCCTAAGTTCCTATGTTAGCTAAACTTTCATATGGGAAAGGACTCTAGGTGAACTGTAGTTGCCTTACAAAGTGCATGAAAGTAAAAATCTGAAGGCTAGGGGCCTTCAAATCATCATAAAAAACCTTACAATTTTGAAAAAATGGAGTTATGTGTGGGTTACAACTCTGACAAGCATGCAGAGGGCGCATAGTGCATAGAATGCGCAGTGTAAAGAGACCTGGTTCACGCACAATGCGCAAAGTGTGTGTCTGTGGGCATGAAAATCCGCGCACTTCCTGTCACGTGCCGGGGGAGAAATTTCCAAGTGAAATACTCCTTCCCCAACTCTGAATTTTGACTTTGGCAGGTTGGGCTAGGCTGGTTTTGGTACCTGAAAGACAAAACAATCAAAATGAAGTACTCTATAAGATCAAATAGGGAGGAATTTGATACTGATCCCTAGTATGGTTGTCAATTTGTTGTGTTGGTTTTGTCACTTGAGTGAGCAAAACAACAACACTTGCATGTCTAGATGAGCCTGCTAGACAAGACAGTAGTTTGTGAGTGGGTTAAACAAGCCAAACACATGTATAAACAAAGAAATAAACTAAAACAACTAAGAAATAAATGTTAGAAATCATGAGAAACTTAGAACCATGAAAATCAAACAATGACCAACATAATGCTACCAATTGATCAATAGATTAGTAGGCAAAACACTGTAGAGAAAAATAAGTACTTATGAGTCCCCTCTTCCTCCTTGGGAGGGATCTTGAGTTCCCTAATGGACACCTCTTCATACAATGGAAGAAATGGAAAATGGTGAAGAACAACAATGCCTATTCTCTCAAGACATGAGTGGAATGGCCTATTGCAATGGTGTTTGAAGGCTCCAAAGAGAAAAGAGGATTCTCAAGGGATAACTCTTGCAGCATAAAAATACTATGAAGATCTTTGTTTCTTAGTGCACCCATGGCTCTTATTTATAGCATTCATACATGGCAAAATGTAATTGGTTTATAGTGTGAACAAGGGGCCTTTTAGGGCACCCTCTAGTCCTTGACCAGCCTCCCATTTGGATTTCGCTCAGATATGAGGGTCAAATCGTGTTGGGGGTTGGTCCATAAGTGGTTGAGGGACCGACAAGATCCATAAATGCATCGTTCATAGAAGTGTGCATATTTTCTTGTACACATTAGCGCACTTGGCGCATTGTGCGCGTTGAGGGTTGTGTTGGCCCACGCACAATGTACATTGTGCGCTCGCTTCCTTTGGTGAATCTGTGCATTTCAATTTTTCACCCAATTGTATAGTTTTTTTGCCTTTTGAATGCATTTTGGTGTTGTAGGTGGACTAATTTCTGTTGGCATTGATGTGTTTCCTTAACCATTTCCGTGCAATGTTGCGGATGATTTTTCAGTGATAACAGTGGGCATGGGGTGGGAACCCCCACCCTGACCCTCATGAAAGAGTGGCACATTCATGAGGGTATGGGGTAGAGGGTGTAAGTGGGGGTGGGTGTAGGGTGAGAACCCCCCACCCCAAACCTTGTGAAAGAGTGTCACCTTCATGAGGGGGTGGGGTTGGCAGGTGTAAGTATGTCACTTTCACAAGTGTGGGGTTGTTGGGTTAAAGTTTCATACACCCCACCATTGTGAAAGGTGGGTGGGGAGTGAAAGTGTCACACATGCCATCCTTGTGAAAGCGTCACCCTCCCTAAAGTGTCACACATTGTTGGCCCTTGACCAATTTTTGGAGATCCTTGGTCAGGTTTGACCTATTTTGGGACTTCGACAGGCTGTCGAAGGCGGAGCGCAAGTTGAAGCAGAGATCACGGGATATCGTCCCTTTTAGGGTATTTTGGGTTTTGGGATTATGTAACGGGTATGGGGATGTCGGCCCATGGGTTTACCCATGTATAGGCCTTTTGGTAATGTATGAATAGAAAGCTAGGCGATGTAAGTAGGCGGTGCTAAGGGCAAGTGAAGGCCAATGTGCTAAGTGCAAGTGATAGTTGTAAATGTTTTGTGCATATTGTGTGAGGCTTGCAAGGCTAAGTACAAGTGACTGTAAGAGACTGTGTAAAGGCTTTGTACTATAACCTAGCTTGGGGAAGGAGGATCTGGCGAGATGTGCGCAGATCTCTTGTCCTACGCGGAGTGGGTTTTGATGCTCTATGCATGTAAGGAGATTGACAGAAGATAATAAAGAAGAGAATAGTTGGTGGACATAGCCCCAGGATGGGGGTGAACCACCTATATCATGTGTTGTGGTTGCTTTGTGCATTATGGTTGTTTTATGGTTCATATGATTAATGTTTAGTGCAATGATGTATGTTTAGATGAATATGAAAGCTTAGTGCCTAATGATGTGAATAAGATGCTCTGTAATTAGGGTTTGGATCTGCGATGTGAATAAGGATTAATTACTGACGAATGTTAATTGTTAAGTTCTTTGTTAGACTATTGTAATCACATATATGTGTCCCAGCTAAGGTTGCAGACATTGGAGTTATGCAACCACCCTTGCCTCTACCTCAAGTGAGACTTCATCTGCTTCGCAGGTGTTGCCGAAAGGGCCGGTAGTTAGGGATTTTTTGGTCCATTGTTGAAGCATTGAACCCTCTGTCTGGCCTTATGCCAACAAATGGTTATGTTGCTGGGACATGAAACTGTGATTGTTGGAAACTGAGGAAAAGAAAGAAAACTATGTGCGTAGATCTGTTGCTTTAGTGTGCAGTACTCTACTTGACTTACGAAGCTCTGTGCTCAGAAAGGAGGCAGATCTGAAGAAAAGAGGTAAGATCTTAAATCTTTGTGCTCTGATAAAGGTAAGATAAGTGGAAATTTTTGTTTCGAAAGTATGAATCTAGGTATGTTTGATAAATTTTATCCTAGTCTGAAAACTAGGGCACAGTTAGAAGAAAGAAGGTTTGATATGAATAGATTTGATAGAAATAATGAAAGGTATGGTATTCCTATGCATAGAAAGAATGTTTGGACTAATAAATGAATGGAGGATCCTAGGAAGAATTTTATGCAGGTTAGCCACCATGATCCTAGTGCATAGTACAAGAAAGGTTGGGGATCATTTAAGAGAAAGAGAGGATTAATTCTTTGTTACAATTGCATAAGACCAGGACAGCTTGCTAAGGAATGCCCTGGTAGAATACCTAGTTGTCTTTGTTGTAAATCTATGGACCATGACGTTCTGGATTTCCCTAGAATAATTTCTAAGGTTGAAAGAATGAATATGAGACAAGAAAACCCTGAGGAAGGCCAAGAAACTAAGACCATGGAAAAACCCCAGAAAAAATCAGAGACTGTATTACTAAAAATGCAAGAAACCCTGAATGACCACAGAGATATCAACTTATTAGAGATCTTCAAAGAGAAAGAGTGCATAGAAACAAGAATAGGAGACTTTGACATAGACTGTGTTCTGGATGAGGAAACACAAGTGAATATTATGAAAAAAATAAGTTGGGAAATTTTAGGAAATCCTGTTATGATTCCTTCATTTGGAGGAATAGGATTATTTAGAGGAAAGTTTATAACCCTATATGGAAGACTTACCCAAACCTCTATGAGTGCTCATGGAAATTCAACGGAGGAAGAATTTGAGGTTGTTAAATTTATTGAGAACAGTGCCCCATTTTCTATGTTACTAGGAAAACCCTGGATTGAGAAAGATCAGACCTGAAGAAAACAAGAGGACGCTCTAGAACAGAAAACGAAAGAATTAAAATATTTCATGACTAGGAGGATAGCGCACTTGATCGAAGAATAGGAGAACAGGTCGAAGTTGTTTAGAAACAGAAACTTGGATGTCGAAGTTGAAAGAACACAAGAAGACTTGAAACACTTGTCTGTACAAGAGAGTAGAGCACCTACCCCAGACAGAGAAGAAGCAATGTCGTTGAACTATATTAAAGACCATTACCAGCGCGAAGTTACTATGCCAAGAGGAGATAAGAATCATAATTGAAAGAGGAATACTGAGAAACATATCACAGGGAAGAAGGATAGAAAACTCAGCAAGAAGAAGGAAAATTTGGAGAAACTACAGGAAGTTCTAGAGAAGACTTCGCAGAAGGAAGGTCTCCAGAATTTGAACTTCGTCAGAATATCAGAGCAGCTCAGATTGGCACTTCGCCATGGCAAAGCAATATGACCATTGGAGTTATTATAACTGTTAGATCGATGTTCCCGAACGGTTAGAACAGCAATTATGATCAGAAAGCTCTCCATCGGACCGTTGGGACCATGCCGTAATGGACAGAACTACATTGATGAAGGCTTCTTATCCGTTGGAAGGATCTGTTAGTCTACCTATTTCGTCGACTGTTGCATCATGCACACTTTCATGAATTGTATCTGAGCCAATAAGAGAACTCATTGTTACTGTGTTGTGCTTACTGAGACTTCACAACCTGTTCTATTGCATTGAGCATTTGTTCATCGACCTGAGTTATCTGGTCTCGAGCATGCATGTTGGATGAACTCAATGTCATATAAAAGTCTATTGAAGAAGTTCTAATCGAACTTATGGCTGAGAAGGTGATTTTCGTCGGAATTCAAGCTTCATCGACGAGAAGACTGCAAGCCTCCCCGTCGACTGCTCGGGGATCTGCACCATCCCGAGTTGTGGCCGAGAAAAGAACCAAGCATAGAGATGACTTGGAAAATGAAAAATTAATCCCATCCATCCTACCCGACTACATCCCGCCTCTGGTCGATGCAGTGAATCGTGACAGTATCCCCAGGTACTTCGACTACGCCTTGGTCACTGCGTACCTCCCGAAGGAGATACGCACAGGCAATCCTCAGCCAGATAAGATCATGACACTAAAGATCAGTGACTTTAACCTAGGGGATCGCAAGAACTTCAGCATGCTCTCCCCTCACAGGTATTTGACTAGGATGAAGGGGAATAATTCGAGGATAATCCCCCAACCATGGACTATGGACCTTGTGCAGTCCATTATTTTGAACGTGATGAAAATACCCCATTTTGGAAGGCACCGAGAGGTTAACGCATGCGTTAAGCTCCTACTTTAGAGATTCCATGGAGGCTACCTGTGGCTAGACAGATGCATCACCTTTGACCCGGTATTGATCCATCGGATCACCAGATTGAGCATGCATGGACCAGACCTGCAAGACTTTTACCTAGGGAAGACTGCATACCACACCTTGGCGTAGAAGATTAAAGATACATACAGTGATGTGGATAAGGGGAAGCAAGGATACCAGGTAGCCTCCATCTAGAATGGTGCAGTGCACCTTTCTTGTTAGTTGATTGCTGGTAATCTAGTCCAAAAGAATAGACCCACGCAGGTCACAGGGTTTGTTGCTGACCTCACAGGGAAATGCGTGGAGGGGCTACAGATGAACTGGGCAAAGTACTTAGTGAACTAGTTAGACCAAAACTGTCGTGAAGCTCAAGATCAGGGCTATGAGTTCCAATTTAGTTGGTTGTTGATCCTCATCGCATTCATAGCTTGGGAGATGTCGGAAGGCGCGACCTTCTCTTAAATAGAGCCATCTAAACCATTAGCCACAAAGTTCACTTCGCTCTGGTATTCGAGCGATATGGGAAAAAAATGGCATTCAAACGCAGTGTTCCACACCTACTACCTGCAATTAAAGAAGGCTATGAAGTTTGTTCCTCGTATAACGCTGAACACCCTACACAGGTTCAGGCCATTTGTGAAGTTCCATGCAGACAGAAATTTTATCTACATCACTGCACGCGGAGATGAACACAAAGAAGTACTACATAGTTATTACAAAATCACAGAGGAGGAACTAGAAGAAATAACTAAGGAATGGCCTGCAAAGCTCCTTATCCATGTTGACCCCGCAAAACTGTCTGATCCCGAACTAATCAGAAGCCCGGTGGTCACTCATGAATGGTTGTTGAAATTACTAAGACAACTAAGAGGGGGGGGTGAATCAGTTGTAATTGAGCTTAAACAATATTAAGTCTATTAAAACATTATTAATCTTTCTTCAAGTGATCATCAACAATATACGGCATATGGATAGTAAAAGTAAAGAGCATTAGTCACACATAAGGTATACACAGAGACAGACTTTCACGAGGAAACCCATAAAAGGTGAAAACTTCTTCTTCTTCGAAATGATAGGCAGTCTTTTAAGTTTTGTACATCATCTATAATTGAGCACCAACTCAATGTGAGGCTGCTACTTCTGTTTTACAAGCTGCAACTTGTTTGAGAGCACTAACTCTCTGGTTTCTCTAGCACCCACTAGAAGGAAGCACCAACTCCCTTAATGTTCTAGCACCAACTGGATGGAAGCACCAACTTCCAGTTACACAGGCTCCAACCTGTATAACAGAGAACGCTTGTTCTCCCTTGCACCACCCTGCCACCTTGGTTTCTCTGGCTGCAACCAGGTGGAAGCTACAACTTCCTGTGTTCAAGATCTCACTTGAACCTCTGAGGACAACAGTCCTCCCGAGCACCTCCCAACCTCCCTAGAATATGAATGAATAAATAAACAGACAACTACGCAGATAAATCAATTCTTACCAATCTTTCTTTGTTCTGTAAATCTGGTCTTCTTCTAACTGTTCTGCAATTCTTCTCTTCCTCTGTCTTTTCAGCAGGTCTGCTCTGCATCAACTTGTCTGTTCTGCAATTCTTCTCTTCCTCTGTCTGTTCGATCTTCCTGAACTTATCTTCTGTTTGCTTGTCTGTTACAAACTTCCTATACTCATGCCATCTTCATTGTTGTACTTGCCATCAATGACAATCATTCGTTGTCTGTTAAATATTTTCCATTCATTGTCTATTAAATATTTGCCAACAATCTCCCCGTTTGGCATTGATGGTAACACAAGCACCCACATGCATTCGGACTCGACTCTCCTCCCGAACTCTTTTCTCCCCCTTTGACATCAATGTCAAAGAAGAAACATTCTTCCCCTGATCTATTGTAAAACATACTCCCCCTGTCAACTATAAGCATCTTGGAAATACACCAGATATTCAATAAGTACTCCCCCTGACCAGGTGAACAGATTAGACACAAGAAATTATAACCCCCAATTTTTGACGAAGATATCCAAAAGGGGTTGTTGCTAATGGTTTAGTAAAGATA
>ML781977.1:264272-284236 GCA_009831015.1 Picea engelmannii | reverse complement strand
GAAGGCAAAATTTGTTCCATCAAACAGAGGGGGCTTAGAGGCTGAAGTCCCTTCATGACTTGTCATGTTTAAGCTTACAAATCTACCTTTGAATAAAAGGAACCCGCTCTGATACCAATTGTTGAAATTACTAAGACAACTGAAAGGGGGGGGTGAATCAGTTGTAATTGAGCTTAAACAATATTAAGTCTATTAAAACATTATTAATCTTTATTTAAGTGATCATCAACAATATACGGCATATGGACAGTAAAAGTAAAGAGCATCAGTCACACATAAGGTATACACAGAGACAGATTTTCACGAGGAAACCCATAAAGGGTGAAAACCTCTTCTTCTTCGAAATGATAGGCAGTCTTTTAAGTTCTGTACATCATCTATAATTGAGCACCAACTCAATGTGAGGCTGCTACCTCTGTTTTAATAGCTGCAACTTGTTTGAGAGCACCAACTCTCTGGTTTCTCTAGCACCCACTAGAAGGAAGCACCAACTCCCTTAATGTTCCAGCACCAACTGGATGGAAGCACCAACTTCCAGTTACACAGGCTCCAACCTGTATAACAGAGAACACTTGTTCTCCCTTGCACCACCCTGCCACCCTGGTTTCTCTGGTTGCAACCAGATGGAAGCTACAACTTCCTGTGTTCAAGCTCTCACTTGAACCTCTGAGGAAAACAGTCCTCCCGAGAACCTCCCAACCTCCCTAGAATATGAATGAATAAATAAACAGACAACTACGCAGATAAATCAATTCTTACCAATCTTTCTTTGTTCTGTAAATCTGGTCTTCTTCTAACTGTTCTGCAATTATTCTCTTCCTCTGTCTGTTCAGCAGGTCTGCTCTGCATCAACTTATTCTGTCATTCTGCTCTGCTTAAAATTGTTCTGTTAATCTGCTCTCCTTCAAGTTTTCTTCATCATCTGTTACTCTTCTCTGAGTTTCATCTCACACTGTGCATATTCTCAGTCTCACACTGCACATTCTATGATTTTCACTTTCTTACAGTTTTCATTCATTTTTTCATACAGAACAACCAACCACACACAGTTTGTCTCATTTTCTTTTATACACACACCCACGGCGGTTCCACTTCGCATTTCCTTAGGCAAAAGAAAAACAAGTGTCCGACCAACTGAAACGCCAACTGATTGGCAATAATGAGTCTGTTTCGCTAACAGATTTGTAACTGAGGAGTTAACTGTGAGAGAGAACAGTAACCCTCCGATCTTTGTTCAAATTCACCTGCACCATTGGATTGGCTTCATGATATCTTGCATTCATTTCGGCATTTTTGTGGCCAAGCTTAGCACCTCTAGCTTCTACCTCCATCTTCCATCGATGTAATCAATGGCTATGACCACGCGCTTATGCATAAAGCGCTTTTGCAATTTCTCATTTCGTGAATTTCAACACTATGCTCCGTTGACCCCAAGTCAGTGAAATTTTGATCGCTTGCCACATGTCCTATGATTCGATGGTCCAGATCTGATCTTGATTCAACGGTTGTGATTGAATCGCGATTTCGACATTCTTGTTGCATTGTTTTCTTTGCCTCTCCATGTCGCGATTCGCGAAACTCCGATATGGAGTTAGATCAATGGTCTAGATCTGATCTTGATTTAACGACTGAGATTGAATCGCGATTTCGCATATCGTGATTTCGACATTCTTGTTGTAATTTTTTCTTTGCCTCTCCATGTCACGATTCGCGAAACTCCAATATGGAGTTAGATCAACGGTCCAGATATGATCTTGATTTAACGGCTGCGATTGAATCGCGATTTTGCATATCGCGATTTCGACATTCTTGTTGCAATGTTTTCTTTGCCTCTCCATGTCGTGACTCGCGAAACTCCAATATGGAGTTAGATCAACGGTTCAGATCTGATCTTGATTTAACAACTGAGATTGAATCGCGATTTCGCATATCGCGATTTCGCATATCGCAATTTCGACATTCTTGATGTTCAGTGTTTTTGTCACTTCACAGTCCCGATCCACAAAACTCCATAATGGGGTCAGATCAACGGTCCAAATCACATCTTGATCTGACGACTCAGATTAAATCACGATTTCGCATATCGCGATTTCGAGATTCCTGTGGTTGATATTACTTGACATCTCCAACTCTCGATCCGCGAAACTCTGACATGGACTGGAATCAACGGTCAAGATTCAACCTTGATTTGACGGCTCAGATTAAATCATGATTTCAAGAGGTTAGAGAACCCTGTTCCTTTGACTCTCCAATCAGCGAAATGACGATCTATCCCCACATGTCCTACCCGTAAATGGACAGTCCTCCTTCTTTCAGAATTTTGTACGCCCGCTTCTCCTTTTACTTTAAAAAGAGTGCAAGTTCTCGTTGATCCAACGATGGTCGGGTCCTGTGCTTGGATCTAACGTCTGAGATCTGTCCTCCTCTTCAGCGCTCTTCTTGTCTACATTCAGATCTGACGGCCCTCGTTCTTTCGGGAATTTTGAATGGGATCCAATGATCAGAAATGCTTCTCAAACTTTACAGGCCTTCGATCATTGGATCAATGTTGCGTTGCCTTTGATCATTCAATCTTTCTGAACTTATCTTATGTTTGCATGTCTGTTACAAACTTCCTGTACTCATTCCATCTTCATTGTTGTACTTGCCATCAATGACAAGCATTCATTGTCTGTTAAATATTTTCCATTCACTGTCTATTAAATATTTTCCAACAATGGAATGATACACCTAGAACTAGCAAAAAGAAGAAGACAGAAGAGGGCCAACAGTTGAGCAGTGCATCAGAAAAAACTGCTTCAAAATCACCCTAAGGAGGAGGTGATGATGAAGTGGATAAAGAAGAGAACAATGGAAAAGAAGACCAGCAGAAGCAAGTTGAAGTAACACCACCATAGAATACCCCTGATGACACAGAGTTGTCTAACAAAATAAAGGTTTCTCCCACGAAACCCACATCACGGAAGAAGTCAAAAGCTAGTAAGAGCAAGCTGCAGACTGGGCTCATGCTCGATGACTTCGACTTCATCATCGCAGCTGTATCAAATTCCCTGGAATATCTTTTTCAAAAAATGAAGCTAAGAAAGAGACCATGTATGGAATAATTGAAGCAAAACTACGAGGGGTACAGCAAGCCCTTCACTCCAGCCGCGCAGTGTCCACTGCACCCCCGCCACCAGAAGAAACAAAGTTGGGAGATGAGCCTACCCAACTCCGCAGACTAGTTGATGCGACTGAAGCTTGCCTTCATCGTGCACAAGAAGAAACAGAACATGCCACAATGGCCCTGAAGTATGCATAAGAGGAAGTGATAGAGCAACGTCGATTTGTGCAGCAGGAGAAGGATGACCTCCAAGCAAAGTTTGAAGAAGAGAAAGCACAGATCCAGTATGAGAAAGAACAGTTGCTCACGGAGCAGGTTGGAATAAAAGAAGCAGTCAACAAATCACTTTGCTCTGTGACGAGCTTAGAGAAAAAGGAGGAAGACCCAGTTGAGCATCAAGTAGTGAAGCTTGTTGAAGCCATCTAGCAGCTTCAACAGAGAATAACAGATCTAGAGCTACAAACAGTACCAAGTACTCTGCAGGACATGCGAGACCAAAGAAAATCCACTGCCTAGAGCACAGTTGAGAGGATTAGAGCATTAGCTCTGCAATGTAAACATCTTGGCAGTAGAAGTGTGCAGACTTATGAGCGACTTAATGAAGACACTGGAGTCACAGCTCCAGGAGGCAAAGAATCAAGTGGCGACAATACAAGCGCAGTTGAAGCTCCTGTCATTAGTTGAAAGAATGAAAAGGTCCCAGGAATAGTGCACTGCTCAACAGCAGGTCCACACCATACAGAGCAAAGTCATGGAAGTGACTCAGAGGCTCCAACCAGTCCAGGACGAAGCTTGCCAATTGTTTGAGGAGATTGAAGGCCAAGGAGAAGAGTTGGAACAAGTAGTCACTTCAGTCAAATAGTGCTTAAAGGGACCTATGAACAAGGCAGTTATTCAAGAGTTCGTCAAGTAGGAGGCCTTGGCGAAGCAGCTCGATCCAGGCTCGAGGCGTTTGAGGCGGAGCTACCTAGATCAAAGTGACTCGGGATGAGTCACAAGTGAGTGTTGGGGGCCTGTTGGCCCTTGACCAAGTTTTGGAGATCCTTGGTCAGGTTTGACCTATTTTTGGACTTCCACAGGCTATCGAAGGAGGAGCGCAAGTCGAAGCAGAGATCACAGGATCTCGGCCCCTTTTAGGGTGTTTTGGGTTTTGGGATTATGTAACGGGTATGGGGATGTCAGCCCATGGATTTACCCATGTCTAGGCCTTTTGGTAATGTATAAATAGAAATATAGGTGATGTAAGTAGGCAGTGTTAAGGGCAAGTGAAGGCCAATGTGCTAAGTGCAAGTGATAGTTCTAAATCCTTTGTGCATACTATGTGAGGCTTGCAAGGCTAAGTGCAAGTGACTGTAAGAGACTGTGTAAAGGATTTGTGTTGTAACCTAGCTTGGGGAAGGAGGATCTGGCGAGGTGTGCGGAGATCTCTTGTCCTAATCAGAGTGGGTTTTGAGATTGATAGAAGATAATAAAGAAGAGAAGAGTTGGTGGATGTAGCCTCAGGCTAGGGGTGAACCACGTATATCCTGTGTTGTGGTTGCTTTGTGCATTATGGTTGTTTTATGGTTCATACAATTAATGTTTAGTGCAATGATGTATGCTTAGATGAATATGATAGCTTAGTGCCTAATGATCTGAATAAGATGATAGATCTGATCTATGTTGATGTGCTTAGTGCTTTAATGTGTTGAATCTTGTTGAATATTGCGTTGCTTTTTAATTAGGGTTTGGATCTGCGATGTGAATAAGGATTAATTACTGACGAATGTTAACTGCTAAGTGTTTTGAGTATTGTAATCACAGATCTGTGTCCTAGCTAAGGTTGCAGACACTGGATTCCCGCAACCACCCCTGCCTCTACCTCAGGTGAGACTTCATCTGCTTCACAGGTTGTTCTGAAAGGGCCGGTAGTTAGGGTTTTGTTGGTGCGTTGTTGAATCTTTGAACCCTGAGTCTGCCCCTATTCCAACACACACACCACCCTTATGGAAGGTGGGTGGGGGTGGCAGGTGTAAGAGTGTCACTTTCACAAGGATGCAATGTGTGACACTTTGGGGAGAGTAACTCTTTCACAAGGATGGAGTGTGTAACACCGTCACCCCCCCACCCCATCCTCACCCTCATGAATTTGATTATTGTCCACCCTCATGAGGGTAACACTTTCATGAGAGTAAGGTCTTTGATGCTTTCACTTCCCACCCCCACCCTCACACTTTCATGAGGGTGGGGGTGGGCGATGAAAGTGTGAAAGTTGGCAGACTTTCATGAGGGGTGAAAGCGTGAAAGTTGTCAGCCTTTCATGAGGGGTGAAAGGGGTGAGGGTATGTCACATTTTCACACTTTCATCTCCCACCCCAACTTCATTAAAGAGTCACACTTTCAGCTCCCATCCCCATCCTCATGAAAGTGTCACCCTCATAAGGGTGTGCTCACACTTTAATAGTTTCACCTTGCACCCCCACCCTCATGACGATGGGTTGGGGTGTTACCCCTTATTTTGACATGGGGGTAATCCTAATGAATTACTTTACTACCCTATAGATTTTTGTCACTAAGAGCCTTAAATATGGGAACTCATTTGAATTCATGGATTATAATGAGCTAGAGGGTTTGTTAACATGTTGACAAATCATATGATATGGTTCCTCTTGAGCAGTTGGCTTCATCCTGATTTTCAAGAAACTTCACATGTCTCAAGGAAGTTCATGATTCCCAAGCCATTGGTAAAAATAGTTTTCAGCTATTCTTCACGTACCAAGACTTCTCATGCCATACCATGACCTATATTTTAGATATCTCACCTTGTTTGCACATTTTGAAGCATGTGTCACCTAATTTGAGGGGATGCTCACCTTGCTCGAAGGATTACTTAGCCATTAAGGATTCTATTTGGCATGTGTGGACTTCTCAGACTTTCCTTGACTTGAGGATATGGTCAGAATGATTTGAGGAGTAGATTACACATTGGATACCTCACAAATGAACATTGGAGATCATTTTAAGGGGGTATCTCTTCTTTTGATGGAGATGGTTGAGTGTTATTCACACTCCACATGTTAAGGCCTTGTATCATGGATCCACTTTATTGATTTGAGGATGATTCCCACTTAGGACGTTCCTTTGTACATTTTATCATGCTTGTTGATGGGACGTCTCACCTTGGAGAAGATATAGGAGGTTCCAAACCCTAGCTCTAGGGTTGCATTGCATATTTTGAGAGAGACCTAACTTTAGGAGTAGTTATATTTTGACAAAGAGCATGTAATTATTCCAGATCAATGCCATTAGATGCAGAGTGGTCACAGCATTTCCAAAATGTGGTCATAACGGAAAATCAGGGAAAAATTGATAGTTATGGTGTTATCAAAATTTATTGCAAGAAATTTTTCATTGCACTTATGACCACTCATTGAAGAAACACCCCACATATTTTGCTTGATTTTTTTTCTTATTTATGGAGTTCAATGTTGATATGTTCCCACGATAAAAATATCCCTAGATATTGAGGCCACATGGCCCATGTTTTTTTGCATCTATTGAGGCTCGTCCACCCTTGGAGAGATACACATCCACCTTGGAGGAGATCTTGGAGGTTTTCATTGCCCACTTTGAGGAGATGGTTGTGGTTCTATCCACTTGGAGACCTTTGGATACTAGATGTTTCACATTTGACTCATCTTCTTTCCTCTTTGAAGGAAACATCCCACTCTCTTGGGTCTATTTCACTTGGATTATTGTACATGTGGCTTGACCACCTCATTTTATTGTATTTTGACTAGATAATTGGAGAAAAATCATAGTTTATCCCCTCCCTCCTAGGCTAGATATAAGGATCTCACATGAGATATCGTATTTTATCCCCCCCTCCTATGCTAGATATAAGGATCTCACATGATATATTGTTATTTTATTGTAAAGGAAGTTGAGAAACACTCTATGTAAAGAGGTGTCATTCCCCATTATTACTCATGGTTGGATTTTTGCAACTATTGAGCTATGAAACAAATTCTTGACTCATGACATATCGACAGTAAGAATAGAACCCACTTAGCGGCTTAGAACCCTGTAAAATTTAGTTGTGAATCAATTGTTGAATCAATGCCATGTTGTCCAGTTAGACCATATTGGTGTATCGGACAGTTTTGATTTCATCATGCTACATTTGTGGTCTTATTTGTGCGCCTTGATCTGTGCAATGCCTTCTTTGTTATGAATAGTTTCTACAAGGTGAGGAGGGTGTTCTCATAACTTTGTCATTAACATTGCAATTTACAGGAGTGTATGTTATGTATTTAATTCTGCTCTGATTGAATAACCTTGATCTAGTTTGGTATTCAGGATTTGGTACACTGGAAATAACGACAAAATGTTTATTTTTCACTTTTTTTTAAATGTTCTGAGCTCTACGAATTTTGTTATAAGGTGCAATGTTTTCTTAGTGTAATGATTTTCATACGTTGTATATGGTTGGGTCGATAAAATTCTCAAAAGCAGGACAATATACTAATTTATGTTGTTTGTTATCTAATTTCTCCATCCTATCATATCTTACCTAAGGTGTCTTCATGTTTAGCTACCTATCTATTTGTGTGAAATTTGTACTAAAAGGGATGAATGGAAGGAAATTTGGGAGTTTCCTCTGTTAACGATGTGGGTGATAAATTGTTTGAAAATCCATGTAATCATTTTATAGTTAATTCACTTAAGTTCTTGGAAAAGACCTTAGCAATTGCTTAAGCGATATGATGTTCTTGTGTCTATCGTCGCACCATCATATGATGTTCTTGCTTTTTTTGTAGGACCATCATAAAATTTATGGTATTAGTTTTTTGACAATGCATCTTTCAACTTTCAATCTAACTAGTTCTAACTTCTAAAGTATCATCTATAAAAGAAGTTTGATTTCAAATGAATAGCATTGATTGGTGTTTTTTTTTAAAGAGCTAGTTAGTTGTTTAAGTACCATATCTTGGGTTTGTCTAGTAGTGTTTTTTTTTTCCAAGGAAAACCTTGCATGATCCCTCATATTTCCCATCCCAAGGGACTCAACTAGATTTGAACGTGTGCCCTATGGCATGCTTGTAGGCAACATGCCTTTGGCTGATGGTTCAACCAATTGATCTAACCCTTTGGAGTATGTCTCGTAGTTATTTTATTTCAATAATCACTATAATACCAAATACTTGCACATACATGGTTATTTTCTAGTGAGAATCAAGGCTCAAAAGCAACTCCATATTTATTAGGTGTTCCCATTCTTTGTGGCTTGGGATGGTTTTTCTCTTGTAATAATGAATGATCTCATTGACCTGGGGATTTCTCCAAATTGCTTTTAACTGGTAAAGAATGAATGATAAAATCTCATTAGTTCACTTCACTTGTACATTTCTTGTGGAGAGGGCATGATCTATTCATATATCTCTTGATCCAATTATCACTTGATCTAAGGCATTCTTCAAATTGTCTCTTCTTTGGAAAGAGTGAATGGTAGAGGATGAATGTTAAAAGTTGATTAGTTCATTTCAGTCTTGCATGCCATGAGGAGAGAGAAAACCTTATCCATATATTTATTGTCTGATAAAAAGGTATTGGTATTGTTTGTGTATTTATCATGACATAGTTTCTAGTGTTTTTCCTTTCATGACATAGGTATTGGTATTGGTAATGCTAGGGGAATCGACAACTCGCTCGTGGTTCTCGTACTCGCGTGACACATGGTCGATACCCATCCTCTACCCGTATACCCCTAGGTGCTCCACACATCCCGCAACCATGGAACACAGATAAAGCAGGGTGAGAATCGAACTTGAGACCTCCTTTACACAATTCCTTCCATTTACACCACACATGCCAATTGCTCTACACCCCTACGGGAAAGTTAAGGTTTTTGTTACACAACTTAAAAAAATTTATTTATTACCCTTTTACAAGTGTGTGCTTTCTTTCTATTGATTTTACTCGGAGTACTTGAGGTGTTTATTTATTTTTTATTGCCAAGCAGGTAACTAGATTCAAGTCTGGCAGGGTAGTGTTGGGAATGTTTATGAACCATGTTATGTTTTATGGGGTTGGAGCAATGGAATTCATGATGAAATTCTCCTCTATAGCACGAGGTGATGGATTTCTCGCTTATCCTCTCCCAGACCGAACATATTTCAAAGCTAGAGATATTCCATAGATCAAATATGATCATTTGGAGGGGTTGAAACTTAGTGATATCCCTTGGGAGATGAGAAATTCCTTCACAAATGTCAATGTAGCAAACTAATAAATCAACAGCATCTCACTTCCACCTGATTATAGCTATAAAGTGTTTCCTTTCAGTGGGGAGTGTGAATTTTCTCAAAACCCAATACACTTTAAACCAATTAATTTACTTTGAACTGATTATTCAGGGTTTTTCTTCACAGTAAATTAAATACACAGCAAAAATAAGTTACCAGGAACTTAAAGTAAAAGTAGACAGCAATCACATCAAATGTACACACTTATTTTTGGACAATAGTCCCCGGAAAAACCCAAGGTGTGAAAATTGGTGCAACAGATCTGAGATTTTATTATGATTCAACAAGGAAATATAGAGTTCTCTTATAGTACAAATCAACCCAGCCAAATACCAAGCAAAATGCTCAGCCAAACTCTTCCCAAATACTTGTACGGCCCCTCTATGCAAATCCCTAAACCAAAACATGTCTGATGAGACCATTGCGTAAGCCTCTGCACAATATTGCACGGTTGTCTGCGTGCGTGTTGCGTCACTTGGTACGAAGGCCCTCAGATCTGAGATAAATTCCTCTACAAATGTTGAATATGTGTGTGTCATTATGCTTGATGAGTCCCCCTATCCTTACCTATAAACCCTCACACTCAAATCTGCAATCAATCTCTCCTTCTCCTTGTGCGCCTTCTTAGCCCAGCCAATCTCTTTATTATTCATTGAGCAAGTGAAACCCTAATCTCCAAAATGATTGAGGGTTGAGATCAACCCTCACCCTCATGATGAGATCAATGGTCAAGATTAAAAGGCCACAACTTAAATTATTTTTCACTTTAACTTTAGAAAAAGTACTCAATAAAGTCAACTAAAGATTATAACATATCAACAGTTATTTTTCTAAGTTACACTTAGGAAAATATTTAAATAATTGACTTAGCCTAAGTTTCATTGTCCTCCATCATCCTAGGACATTGTAATAATGATGGAAGACCTTCCTTGCTACAATCTCTACACTCCCTCTTAGCGAGGAAGGGATTATTTCTCAACCCTGTCTGATCTCTAAACTTCTCGAACTTGTGTCTGCTCAATGCCTTGGTAAATATGTCTTCCATATGCTCATCAGTCTGTATGTAATCAAGCTTCACAGCTCCTCTCTGTACATAATATCAGATGAAGTGATACCTGATATCAATGTGCTTGCTACGATCATGAAACATTGGATTCTCATAGAGTTTGATGCAACTTTGATTGTCACATTGAATCAGAGTAGCTTCTAGCTCCTACCTTAACAAGCCCAAAAGTAACTTCCTTAACCATAGTGCCTCACAAGCTGCCAAACTGGCTTTCATGTACTCTGCCTCAACAAAGCTCAATGCCACTAATTTTTGCTTCCTGTTGATCCAAGAAATAATTCTTGATCCAATGTTGAAGCAACAACATGAAGTACTCTTTATGTCCTCTGCACATCCTCCCCAATCAACATCTGTAAAACCTGATAATGTCAATCCACCATTGCGCTCATATAATAGCATGTACTCCATTGCCCTCTGAGATAGAGAAGCACATGCTTCGCAGCAATCCAATGTACTCTTCGAGGGTCCACCATGAACTGACTCCAAGAGTTTATTGCAAAGATGATATATGGCTGAGTATTGACCAAATACATGAGTGATCCAATCAACTGATGATAGACAATGGGGTCTACTATCTTCGAATCTGATGCATCAATCTTCTTCCATTTTGTAACCAGAGGTGTGGACATGGGCCTAGGTCCATCATCCATAACCTGCACAAAATTTCTATTGCATATTTCTCTTGTCCTAAGAAGAAGCGCCCATGCATCTTCCAAACCTCCAACCCTAGAAAATAGTGCATCAACCCAATTTATTTCAATTAAAATTCTGCTGCAAGGTGGACCTTGCAATCTGCTATCAACTACTCATCTCCAGTGAGAAATAGGTCATCTACATAAAGTACCAGTATAAGAGGCTTCTCCCCTGCAAGAAAGTACAAGTTTGAATTTGACTAACTACGTTGGAATCCCATCTCTCTCAAGTAGTTTTCAATCCTTGAGTACCATGCCCAAGGTGCTTGCTTGAGCCCATACAAGGCTCTCCTCGGTCTTCACACATGTGTCTCTCTGTTGCCAACCTCAAATCCCTCAGGATGCTCAACATACACCTCCTCCTCAACAACTCCATTGAGGAAGGTGGTCTTCACGTCCATCTGATGAACGCTCCAACCCTTCTCTTCTGCTAATGAAATGACTGCTCAGATTGAAGAATACATGGCCACAGCAGTGAAAGTCTCCTCATAGTCAACTCCCTCTTGCTGTGAAAACCCCTTGGCCATGAAACAACCTTTGTACTTGTCCACGCTTCCATCTGTTGCATGCTTAACTTTGTAGATCCACTTGGATCCAACCACCTTTTTATCCTTTGGCCTCGAAGCTACCTCCCGTACATCATTTTTCATAATGGAGGCATATTCCTCCATCATGGCCTCCTGCCACACCTTATGTCGTGCAACATTCTCATAAGTGGAAGGCTCATCATAAATGAGTTGAGTCATTAATGCCATATATCCAAGTATCTCTAGTGGTTGCTTCGTCTGAAGTCTCTCTCTGGAAGCCCTGCCAACCTAGAATCATTGATTGTGGACTTGTACCACTTAGGTCGTGGCCTAGTAATCTACTCTGGGGGAACTGCATCATGTTTCTCCTCCTCATCATCAACTCGCTCCTGATGATCCTATCCAACGGTCTCTCTCTGAATACATGTATCATGTGTATGCTCAAATGATCTTGTCTTCTGACTCTATGTCTTTTGACTCTATGTCTCCTGCTCATTGACACTTATGCTTTGTCCCTGCTGGTTATCTACACTTGTTGGCAAATCCTTCGATCTCCTCAATGCACGTTCCTCCTTGAACTGCACATCTCTACACACAATAACCTTCTTATGTGCAAGTACATAGATCTTATAGGCTTTGGAAGCCTCATTTTAACCAACAAGTAACCCCTTCACCGTTATAGGGTCCATCTTTGTCCTCTGCTCTGAAGGGATATGACAGTAACATGAACTGTTGCAGATGAAAATATGACTCACATCTAGCCTAATACCTGAAAATGTATCCTTAGATTTTTGCTTCCCCAAAACTGTGTGGGGAATCCTATTCTGCAAATATACTGCAACATTGCTCGCTTCTGCCCATAAGAACAATGGTAGTCCCTGATCATGAATCATCGCTCGTGTTGCTCCAACCGCAGTCTTGTTCTTTCTCTCTGCCACTCTATTATGTTGAGGATTGTAAGGAACTTTGAGTTCCTTATTAGTCCTTCTCGTTGTGCAATAATCATCAAACCCCTTGGAGGTGTATTCTCCCCCATTATCCGATCTTAAGACCTGAATCTTCTTCCCAGTATGGTTTTCCACCAGAGCTCCAAACTCCTGAAACCTCCCAAAGACCTAATCCTTGGTATTTAGAAAGTTAATCCAGGTCTTCCTGGAGTAGTCATCAATAAACAAGACAAAGTATCTGGATCCACTCACTGACTCCACACTCATCGACCCACATATGTCAGAGTGTATCAGATCCAGTACTCCCTTGGACCTGTGCTCGCTAGATGGAAAGGGTTTTTGGTCATACTTTCCCAATCCACAACCCTTGCAAGGGTCATGTATCTCAGTTGTGATCTTAGGAAATCCAATGACTGCCTCCCTCAAATGCCCCAAGACACGAAAATGAATATGTGTCATCCTCCTGTGCCACAACTCATCTATATTTGTGGTGAAATTTGCTAATGCTCTCCATGGTTGAACATGTAACCTGTAGACCTTCTCCTCTCGAACCCCTATCATTATGTCCATCTTCTCACCTGACCCACCCGGTCTGATGAACATCCTTCCTTTACGGAAAGTGACCCCATATCCCTCATCCTCAAGAGTAGAGACTGAGATGAGGTTCTTGGTCAACCCTGGAACATATAACTCATCACTGAAATGGAGTGGTTTCTCAGACTCCCTCTGAAATGAGACTGTTCCAACTCCTTGCGCCTTATAGTGCATGTTATCCCCTAACTCAATGACTAGATTTACGCCTCTATCATGTAGCCTAGTAAACCATCTTTATGCCTTGTCATATGACAAGATGAACCATTATCTACAAACCAAATGTATGAAGCAACTTTACTAGACATGCATGCTATGGAGTAGAAATCCTCCTCAAATGACTTGGAAAACTCATCCACTATTGTTGAAGTTGCCATCTGTGGATTCTTCTTCTTTCTCTCTAGACACTGTGATGTAAAGTGCCCCATCTTGTGACACTGGAAACACTTGACTTTTGAGAAGTCAATGTTTTACTTTCCACCTTTCCTCTTATTCTTTCCCTTTTCTTTGTCTGCAAGGGCCAAGCCTTCTTCCCCCTATGCATGAGTTGAAGATGATGGTCCTTCTTGACCAATTATAATCTCTTCCTGCACAAAATCATTCCACGGCCGCTACCAATCATGGAGCTTCTCCCGAGCTACCACACCACGGAAAAAAATGTCCCATGAATCAGTAAAGAAATCTAGTGCAATACGCACCAGCTTAGGATCTTGAGTCTTTTCTCCCATTGTTGCAAGTTTATCTCTAATTTGTGTTATCCTAGTAAGATAAGTTATTACACCCTCACCTTTGGTTGTCTTGGTTCCACACAGTTGCTTGCACAGAGCAATCACTATGTTCTCATTTTTGTTTTGGTAGAGGTCACTTGGGGCTTTCCACATGTCTTTTGCCTCAGCTTTTCCTGAGAGATGTGGGACCACATGGTCCTTTATCCCATCAAGAATTAGGCTCTTTTTATGCTAAAACCCTAGCGCAGAAACCCTAGGCGCAAGGGAAGATGACGGTTGTGTTAGAGTTGTGCCTAAAACTTCATATTTCTGTTGGATCTTAAAAACCCACTTGTGATGCTACCTCTTTAACATTCATGCTCTGATACCATGTGAATTTTCTCGAAACCCAGTACACTTTAAACCAATCAATTTACTTTTAACTGATTATTCAGGGTTTTTCTTCACAGTAAATTAAATACACATCAGAAATAAATTACCAGGAACTGAAAGTAAAAATAGATAGCAATCACATCAAATGTTCACACTTATTTTTGGATAATAGTCCTCGGAAAAACCCAAAAACCGGTGCAGCAGATATGAGATTTTGTTGTTATTCATCAAGGAAATATAGATTTATGTTGCAGTACAAATCATCCCAGCCAAATACCAAGAAAAATGCTCAGCCAAAGTCTTCCCAAACACTTATACGGCCCCTCTATGCAAATCCCTAAACCAGGACGTGCCTGATGAGACCCCGGCATAAGCCTCTGCACAATATCATACGACTGTCTGCATGGGTGTTGCGTCACTTGGTATAGCGTCCCTTAGATATGAGATAAATTCCTCTGCAAATGCTAAATATGTGTGTGCCAATCTGCTTGATGAGTACTCCTTTGTCTCCCTGCAAACCCTCACACTCAAATCTGCAATCAATCTCTCTGTAGATCGATCTCTCCTTCTCCTTGTGCGCCCTCTTAGCCCAGCCAATTTTTTTATTCTTCATTGAGCAAGTGAAATCCTAATCTCCAAAAGGATTGAGGGATGAGATCAACCCTAGCCCTCATGATGAGATCAATGGTCAAGATTAATAAACCACAACTTAAATTATTTTTCACTTTAACTATAGAAAAAGTACTCAATAAAGTCAACTGAAGATTATATCATATCAACAGTTATTTTCCTAAGTTAGACTTGGGAAAGTATTTAATTAATTGACTTATCCTAAGTTTCATTTTCCTCCATCATCCTAGGACGTTGTAATGATGATGGAAGACCTTCCTTGCTACAATCTCAACAGGGACATGGTAAAGAAACTAAAGAAAAAGGCCATGGAGGATGGTACTCTGAAGAAATGTTCTTCATTTGATGCCATTGCGGCTCTTGTATGGCAGGCTCAAAAAAGGGTTGTTGATATGCCTTCCGATTTACCTTCCAAGATGCTTTTCGTTGTGGATATTTGTTCAAAAATGGACCCCCCACTACCAAAGGGCTTCACAGGTATGCATATAATTTGTAGATCATAGACTATTCAATGAATCCTGCCTTTTCTTGAGCACATAGCTACATTGATTTGTAGATTTTATACTGATCTGTTGTTATACATGGTTGCAATCACCTAAAAGAATTGTCAATGAATAATTATGTATGGTTCCATTCGACACCAAATTCGCTTGTGGGACTTCCAAACTCAATCCAAGAAATCTATTTTTCAGTGTTTTTCGTATATCTACTATCATGTATTATTTTTGCTCTGAAGCATCTCTTTTGCTTATACTAAAATGGTCAATTGAACCTCAATACAAGCTTTTGATCAACTGATAACAAAGCAGCTATGAAGCTTCTCATTTTCTTATACTAGAATGTTTAGTTGAACCTCAATACAAGATTTTGATCGACTGATAACAAAGAAAGACACTATCCAAATTCACCTAATCAAAGAAAGACATTGTTACACTATTGGTTGATCAAAAGTTTGCAATCATGGTTAATCTTCCAATCTAGTACAACAACCAATACATATGTTTTAGAGTACCATTTTCATGCTAACACATCCCCAGGATTTTGATTTTGCCAAGAAGTACACACTTTTGGTCATGGTGTTGTCATTTTCTCTTCCATACTAGTTTTGTATTTTGTTGGTTATCATCCACAGAGCTAATTTTCTTAAATCTAAGGCGTATATTGATCATTAACCATAGATACATGACTAGAATTTGTGAACAACTTGGCAAAGCCAAAGCATAAATATTAAGAGGGACTTTAGTGTTGACTTAGATTAGGGAAAGATTTTTCGTGAAAGTTGAAAAATAAATAAACAATCAAATTTGTGTCAAATTATTTTAAAATTTGTTAAAACAACATAATCTGGTCAATTTTTCCAAGGCTTGGAAAGTTGAACAAAGTTTGGCGCAAACAAGCAGACTCTACTCGTTACAGAGCCAAGCCGAGCTGACTCCACTCTTTATAGAGCCAAGCTGAGTACACTTGCCAAGTATGACGTTGACTCGACAGATCTCGTTATAATTTTACGAACCATCCAATTAAATATTTTCAAATTTAAAACTATACTAGTATATAGTTATATCTATTGACTGCCAAACTGAATTTCACTTTAGATCTGAACTAACCAATTCATTTCACATATATATGCTGCCATCATTTTTTCTTTTGAAAGTGCTTCATTACAACTGGCCCGAAGGTATTACCGCCAGGCTGAAGCCACTGTTTGGGTACCATTTTGTCAATACTCAGGGCTATTTTGTCTCCTGGAAGGAATTAAACCTTTTCTTTGTATCTTGGAGGGAATTAGATCCATGTTTGGTAACCTGACACTGCCCAATATTTGAAATTGAGATTTGATGTGGGCATATGCAAGATATTGTAAGAGAGTGTTTTTCATCCTCCACCTTTTTAGTATTGCAAAGAGGACATATTCTTTTATCTCATAGCATTTTAGGAATTTTCCAATACCCTCTTTCATTATGGAGGTCATAAGAGATTTTATTGTTTTAACAATGTTGATTTTATTCTTTATGCTACTTATAATAAAAAAGATACTTTAAATTAAGGATTAATGGCCTCTTTATAATATCTTAATTGTTTTTGTCCTCAAATTCTTTATTGTACCAAAATTTCACCTTAAATTTAGATGTAATAGTGTTGGAGTGACCTTATCCTCTGGTTCCAATGATTTAGTCAAGACTCGGCATCTTTATGCCAGCCCTTGTTGAGTTGCATGTGACTTTGACTAGAGTTTGAAGCAATCTTTAGAAGCCTCTTTTCTTTCATGTTAGTTGTCTTGTTATTGTATATTAAATACCTGGTCAGAGCAATACTCTCAATGGGGAAAAGACTCAATTTTATAAGGATGATAGGGTACGAAGTATTGTTTTTAATTTTAAGATTATAATTATAAAATTCTTTTGGGTTTGCTCGATCTTTCTTCATGATTCTCTAGAGGAGCTACAACCCCAAACTTCAAATCCATATAATATATTAGGAATGGAAAAAGTGTCAAATACTAGTTTCTTTTTTTCCCACAACCAAAAGTTAGCTAATTTACTATTGTTTTCAAGATCAAAATAGGCTTTCCACTCTCCATTAATCATTTTCTCAATGTTATAGTTCCAATTAAGCTTGGGATGAAGATCAACTATGAGATTCTTTTATGAAGTAGCTTCCTCTAAGTTGTTATTGTCATACACAAAATTATTTTTGGATTTGATAAACATAACCTTTGCTTGTCAGTGTGTATTATTATACCCATGATAGAACAAATATAATGGAAAAATTTCAGTTGCTTGTCAAGATTAGAGGGAGCATCGCAACAAGAATCATTATCATCAATGTAAAGAATAAGATGATGACTATTCTAGCTAAAGTAGTGCTAGCACAATTTGCATCTATTATTATTATTATTATTTTAAAACTTCATTTAAAACACTAAAGATCAAAAAAAAAAAAATATTACAATAAAATTATTGGAAACGTTAATTTTAAACTATGAGTTTTGGAAATTAGTTTTGCATTGCAATTTTTTGAATTTTTGAATTTCAATATTGATTTTGCTTAAAATTATTTGAGATGAGGGGTGAAAGTATCACCCTCGTGACACTTTCACCCCCACCCCAACACTCACCCTCAATCGTGTGGGATGAAAGTGTGACACACTCACTCTTTAACAGCTCACCCCCACCCTCGTGAATGCACCACATTTTCACTTATCATCCAACCCTGATGAAGGTGTCACCCTCATGAGGGTGTGTCACACTTTAACACTTTCACCCCAACCCCAACCCTCACGGGGGTGGGCATGGGGTGGGAACCCCTACCCCAACCCTTGTGAAAGAGTGTCACCTTCATGAGGGGATGGGGTTGAGAGGTGTAAGTGGGGGTGGGTGCAGGGTGAGAACCTCGACCCCAACCCTTGTGAAAGAGTGTCTCCCTCATGAGGGGGTGTGGTTGGCGGGAGTAAGTATGTCAATTTCATGAGGGTGGGGTTGCTATGTGAAACTGTCATACACCCCACCCTTGTGAAAGATGGGTGGGGAGTGAAAGTGTCACACATGCCATCCTTGTGAAAGCATCACCCTCTCTAATGTGTTATACACCCCACCCTTATGAAAGGTGGGAGGGGGTGGGGAGTGTAAGAGTGTTACTTTCACAAGGATGTGGGGTGTAACACTTTGGGGGGAGTAACACTTTCACAAGGATGGGGTGTGTGACACTTTGGGGGGAGTAACACTTTCACAAGGATGGGTTGTGTGACACTTTCACCCCCCACACCCTCACCCTCATGAAAGTGATTGTTGTCCACCCTCATGAGGGTGACACTTTCGTGAGAGTAGGGTGCGTGACACTTTCACTTCCCACCCCCACCCTCACACTTCCATGAGGGTGGGGCTAGGCGTTGAAAGTCTGAAAGTTTTCAAACTTTCATGAGGGTGGGGATGAGGGGTGAAAGTGTGAAAATTCATGAAGGTATGGGTGGGGGTGAAAGTTTGTTTTACTCTTTTGAACTTCCACTTTCACCTCCCACCCCTAGAAAGCATCACGAGGATGGGGTGTGTGACACTTTCACCCACCTTTCACAACGGTGGTGTATGTTACACTTTGGGGAGGGTGACTCTTTCATAAGGATGGGGTGTGTGACACTTTCACCCCCAACATAGTTACCAACTTAATGAGAACTCTACAGAGTTCTCGTTTTTTGGGGGGTCAAGTTTTTTACCTCGTTTTTAAAAATGGTGCTACTGGTAGCACCCCCTCCCTTTTTAGGTGGTTTTTTTATATTTTAAATTTTCTGATACATAAGGTTTCCACTTTTTTTAAATGCTTGTTTTTTCACTTATTTTCAAATTGTTCAATTTTTTTTTTCTCAACAATGTTTTTTCATCTATTTTCAAACTTTTCTATTTTTTTTTATGCAATGGTGTTTTTAATATTTTCATGCTTCCTCCAATGTTAAAAATGTTGTACACCATTTATTTTTTTAAATTAAGATTTTTAATATAATTATGTGTCCTTAATTAAGTTATGGTTCCATATTTTTTAAATATAGTGGAAAATATCATTTTTAACACATTGTTTTACCTTTACTTCAATACATAGAAAATAATTGTAGTTAAACAAGGCTACTAGGTAGCATATACCTGTCGAATATAACAATGAAAGTATTATTTAAGGAGATAGGGAGAGAAGGAGTAGGCATGAAATAACTAGATGGCAGAAATATTTATTACAATAACATTGGGGGAAGTGAAGGCAGCAATAAGACTTCAAAGTTTATGGCCAATAAGATTTCAGATAAATGAGATTTAAAATTCAAAATTATTCGTTATTTTTTAAAACTTTAGATAAAGGGGTGTATATTTTATGGTCAACCATGAACTAATAGAAAGTCAAACCTAACTCAACACTATATACCATGCCTATCGGCAGGTATAATAACACTATTTTTAAATATTTAGCAAAAGAATATAATTCATTTTTTTTGGATCAATTAAAAACTAAAAAAAAATAAGAAAGCAAAAAGAATTGAAATT
>ML781977.1:240059-251545 GCA_009831015.1 Picea engelmannii | reverse complement strand
TTCTTTGGAGCTCTGCAATCTTTCTTCAGATGTCCTTTCTTCCCACAATTCCAACACTCTATCTTTCCAAGTCTGGATTTGGATCTGCCCTTCCTAGAATTCCTGTGGTTCCCTGAGCCCTTTCCTCTATCCTTTTGTCTTCCTCTGTTCTCCATGTTCAACGCATTACCTGATGTCTCGCCTGTGCTTTTCCATCACATTTACTCACTAAGGATAACACCAACAACATCATCAAATTTTAAAGTATTTTAACCAGAGACAGAGTTACTTACAGCCATGACCAAGCTGTTCCAGATTTCTGGAAATGAGCACAAGATTAGAAGAGCCCTGACCTCATCATCAAAGTCCACTTTTACAGAACTTATTTGATTAGTAACCGTATTAAATTCATTTAAATGATCTGCAATAGACCCACCTTATGACATCTTCATATTAAATAATCTCTTCATTAGAAATACCTTATTGGACGCCGAGGGTTTTTCATACAATTTGGCCAATGCATCCATCAAACCCTTCGTTGTCTTTTCTTTGGAAATATTAAAAGCCACTGACGCTGTCAGGCTCAGTCGTATCGTTCCTAGAGCCTTTCTGTCAAGAATCTCCCATTCTTCATCATTCATGGTCGTCGGCTTCTTTGCTACTCCGCCCAATGGTAGGAATAGATCCTTCTGATATAAATAATCTTCCATCTACATCTTCCATAACTGGTAGTTTTGGCCGTTAAATTTCTCGACCCTAAACTTTCCATCTTCCGACATTGCTCCCACTCGAACCAGGAACCCTCTTTTCCTGCGAGTTACCTTTCGCTCTGATACCAGTTGTTAGAAAAACAGGACCGTGGAGCAATAAAATAAAACAAATGCGGAAACAAAACATAGAAGATACACAATACAATAGAGACACAGATTTACGTGGTTCACCCAGTGTGGGCTACGTCCACCAGAGAAATTGCCAGGTCCTTCCTTTATTATTATCCAGCATCATATGAAGGGATACAACCTACAGCAAACCCGTTGTAACTTCCTCTTCTTTCTTTCACAGTCTCCTATCTCAGAACACAATATTCATGATCAACCATAGCCGCAATACATTTCCCTCATAAAAGAGGGTTGCCTTCTAGGGCAAAAAACCCTAACATAATCTCTACAATGAAATTACAATATACATTTACAAGGCAATTTTTCCTTCGGGGGCTTTGCCCATGAACGCCCGCTGGGGGCCCACTTGCCCCCAGACCCCCCAGCCAGGGGGATAGCCCCCTCAGACCCCGCAGAGGGGGTACCCCCCCTCTGCACTCCCCTACGTGGAAGAGTGTACATACTTTTGGGGTGTAAATACTTCATGGGGTATAAACACGGGTGAAAGAAAGGACCTTTGAATCAGGAAGATAATCAGGCTACACAACCAACACATTAGTATGCATATCTGACGGTCACGATATGTTCCAGACATAGACTGATCTAACGGTTCATATTCTCCTCGATCTTAACGGACATTGATTTGTGTCTTAACACCCGATTTGTCCATGATCTCTATTTAAAGAGCATGGAGGGTCATTTGTCAATGATCGATTGTGAGAAACTCTCTTATAAAATTTCTCTGTAAACTTTTTCTTTTGCATTAATAAACTGCTCCAAGTGGTTGCGTTGGCTAGGGTTATGGATGTTTCCCCATAGGGGTTTTACCACATTGAAACATCGGTGTGTTGATCTTTGATCTATTTTTCTGAGTGGTTATTGAAGTTGTTCGTCCTCTGTTGGAATACATGTGTTTTTTATCCAAAAAGGATCCAGAGAAGGCTAAGAATAACTCAAAACTCATAGAGGCAACTCAGAACGCTCAGAATGGCTCCAACAGACAGAGAAAGGGAAAAACTTAAGTTCCCAAAACTCAGTAAAAATAGCATGACTGCGAAGAGCATGTCACAAGATTTCTAATGGCGCAAATGGCTCATCAAACGAAGTTATGGTTTGAAAGATGTTCATGGTCAAAGTTGTGGCCAACCAGGGTCAGTCAGCAGGGGACACATCATCATCCGTGTTGGTTACGTCAGCAGTTGATGTGGTAGGGTGACATCATCGTACAGGATGCTAACGTCAGCATGCCATGTGGCAACACTAGAGGCTACCACATGTCACTCGCTAGTGGAATTTTCAGGGGTCCATATGGACCAATAGAAAAGTGTCACGTGGCACCCCCAGGAGACACCACGTGGCACCACCCAGGGAGCACCACGTGTCAGTACAGTAGTGACAAGGTGAGCCATGTCAGCATACAAGCAGGTGTATCAGTAGGTTCCACATGGCCCAATCATGGGGTGACACATGGCATCCCGAGAATGCCCAATGTTGGCTCGTAAATGATTTTTGTTTTACAAAAAGAAATGGCGGGTCCGCCAAATCTAGCGAACCACGCCAATTCTATATAGTCATTGGCGAAGCTTATAGCAGGCTGCTAAATGTAGCGGGAATTTAAACAATACACACACACACACACACACACATATATATATATATATTAACCACTACCAAAAACAGATTCTTACGGGTTCGACCTTGGAACCTCCGGCTAGTACAATGCCTTTAGAACTCCTCCCTAACCAACGTGCCAAGGGATGTTGCTCGGTATATCCGCCATTACCATTATTTAAAAATGCAATTCCGCCCAGAGCCGGGGAGGGGGGCATGACCGTACTGTACAATCTGCGGGCATGGATTTCGAGACGAATGTTGTCATAATTGTAGGTACAGAGGGCACGAAAACTAAAACAAAATTCTTCTTGGGCCTGGGAGTGCCAGAGTTAGATCGGATCATGGAGATAGTCATTTTTGGGTAATTTGATGCCATGAATCCAATGGTGATGTTTGTTTTCTGATCTGAGCATTATTTTTGCATCTTGATTTCAGAATGAGGTATATTCATGTATTTGCCAAATTCTTTTGCTGAGTTAATGAAAGAGCCTACTCATTTGAGAGCAAGACTTGGAGATGTAGTCCACCAGGGATGAACTTCATTATCAAGTTTTTGTGTTCAGATCTGATGCTCATGTCTCTTCATTTCTAAGTTTTCCCTTCTTTAATGGTGCACTTTAATTTATGCTCATTTAATACAATTCTTTATAAGTCGTGATGAAAAGATCTCAGATCAGTTGTCGAACATGGTATCAGAGCGTGTTTGAAGACCTGCTCTTGTTGTAGATCGAGATCGTGAAGCTGAGTTGCCTCATCTCTATTTTCTGCCATTTTCGTACATTTTTGGGATGATAGGACTGTTCGATTGCATCCGGATTGCTCGTTTCGTTTACGAACACTTTTTGTTTCACTCAAAAAGGTTTATGTTTGCCCAAGATATGGCCATTTCAGCTAGATCCGAAGGTATAAAGCTAGAATATGCTCTCTTTTTTTTAAATTGCAGAGTATTATTTTGGTTTAATATTGTTTGTTTCTGGGTTGCTAATATTTCAAATCTGCGTATGATATTTGCCCCACACCTTGTGCGATCTCGAAAAATCAGAAACAAATAGGAAAATGTGCATTTTTCGAGTAAGCTAACCAAGATCTAACCCTTGTCATAGAGAAGTGAAATTGTTTTCTTGTGTGAAAAGAGTTTTTTTTAGCACGTTCTCCAAGTTTGTCTTCAGCAACAACAACAATCTTCCTGCTAAACAATACAATATGTTTTGGTAGGCCATTTGGTTAAAAGTTTTCTTATTAAGTAAGAGGTCTTGAGTTCAAGTCTCTCTTTTTGTTACTTTTTTTGAAAAAAATCATGCTCCATTGTAAAGTGTATTTCACTTCTTCAAGTATAAAAGTGAATCACTCTAAGTAGCTTTAATATTTAGAGTTATTTATTTTGCATGCAGCTTTTCTTTTCTAAAGTAACTTCATTGTAAAAGTGAACTCCACTTCTTTTTATAAAAATGGGTCACTTTATAAAGCAACTTACACCATCACGTGGTCATTTGGTTACCTTTTATGCATTTTTTTAAAAGGGCATAACTTTCACATTCGAAGTCCATTTTCAGTGCCCTTTTTTTTAAAACCGCCTAATTTTTTGAGATCTTTCCATTCAGATCATCAGTTTTAGTTTTTAAATCCATATTATCTACATATTTAATATGGATTTTTCAAATAATCTTTTTCTTACTAGCACCAACTACTTCCAATGGAAATCCCATATGGAGGATTTATTAAGTAAAGGCTTGTACCGAATTACCTTGGGAAAGGAAACAGAACATATTGATGTTGATAAGAAATTCAAATGGGCTGATAAGAATGATGAAGCACGTGGAATAATCGGATTGTCCATCTCTCTTGATTTAAGGTTCCACCTTCAACAAATTGATAAACCCAAAGAATCTTAGGAAAAGATTGAATATGTGTTTGGTAAACACAATATTATTCAAGCACAACAGTTAGAAAATCAAGTACCAACTTTAAGTCCAAGTGATTTTTCTTACATTGAAGACTATCTATCTAAGTTTAAAACATTCAGAATTTTATGTGAAGAATGTAAGATAAATATGGATGAAGATCATTACATCTATCTTATTCTTTCTAAGATAGGTAGTGCATATTTTGTGTTTGTATCTACCTTTTATGCCACGAAAGAGGCTCTAGGGACAGCTTATAAAAAACCCACTATTGAGTCCTTTTGTGATGCTTTGATTAGAGAGCAAGGTAAGCTTGTACAACTTGGACTAATCAACATTGCAGGTACCTCCAACAAAGCCTTAGTCATCCATCAGAAAGATAATACCAAGAAGCAACATCATCACCACAACAACAAGCAACATAAGGGTCCCAAACCCACTCAAATAGCTTTCGCTCCTAATGGTGACAAAGAAGAAAAATATAAAAATAAGAAGACTGGCAGACATTGCAACTTTTGTGATAAAGATGGTCATGATGAGTCCAAATGTTTCAAGAAGATGGCAGTTTTAGAAGCAACGATGAAGAAGCACAACATCAGTATTGATTCTACTTCTTCTTCTTCTTCTCATGGGCATGCACTTTTTGCTTCTGGTTTCTCATTCAATACAACCTCTACTTCTTCTAATGAGTAGCTTATTGATTCTGGAGCATCTTATCATATGGCTAAGGATAAAGACATATTTTCTGCTCTAAATGAATGTAACACCAAGAAAATATTTGTTGGTGATGATAGATCTCTTAGTGTTGAAGGATTTGGAATAGTTCAAGTAGAAAATGGTAATTTCAATGATGTAGTATGTGTTCGAGGTCTTTCTTGTAACCTTCTATCAATATATCAAATCATTCATTCAAATGAAGGTAAAACCATAGAGTTTTCACTTCACCAAGTTGTATTCAAGGATCTAGAAGACCCTAAGCATGTTCTTGAAACTGGAATTGTTGATGATATTACCAGGTTGTACAAGTTTGACAAATTTGGGTCATCATCTTTTTCATCAGTTTTTGTTGCTCATAGAGATGACTTGAGAAAACTTTGGCATGAGCAGTTTGTTCATCAAAACTATCGCTCATTGCAGCAACTATGTAATCAACAGATAGTGATTGGCCTTCCTCTTGTTTCATGCAGAGATGGTGTTTGTGTTGGTTTTGTTCTCGACAAACATTATCGGGACAATTTTGACAAACGTGCCTCTTGGCACGCCTCAGGCCCTTTGCAGCTTGTTCACAGTTATTTGTGTGATCCACTTTCTTCTCCTTCTTTTTCTGGGTGCAAGTACTTCTTAATTTTCATTGATGACTTTTCCATATGTACTTGGGTTTACTTCTTAAAACTTAAGAGTGAAGTTTTTGACAAGTTTTTGGCCTACAAGGCCCATGTAGAAAAGCAATCTGGACATCAAATTCAAAGGTTAAGAACATATAATGGAGGAGAATATGTGAACAATAATTTTACAAGTTACTACACTACACAGGTCATCCAAATGAAACACATTGTTCCATATACACCACAACAAAATGGTGTTGTTGAGAGAAAGAACCGCACATTAAAAGAAATGGCTAATTGTATGATCCAATCTAAGGAATTAAGTCTAAAGTATTGGGCAGAAGCCATCAACTATGAAAATTACATATTAAATCGTACTCCCACTAAGGCTCTTAAAAATATAACACCGGAAGAAGCTTGGACTAAAATTAAACCAGATCTAAGTCACTTCTGTGTATTTGGCAGTATAGCATAGGCTCACATTCCTGATGAGAAAAGGAAAGCATTGCAGCCTAAAAGTGAGAAGTGTATATTTGTTGGTTATTTTGAAGATGTCAAAGTTTATAGACCTCTTCAACCACATTGTAATGAAATTATTATTAGAAGAGATGTTAAATTTGATGCGAGCCTAATTCGGCCTTTGTGCCTTCTTTGGCCTGCGATCCTAATTTGGCATTTGTGTCTTCTTCGGCCTGCGAGCCATCTTCGGCGTTTGTGCCTTCTTATGTTATAGTTTTTTCTTCAGATGATGATAGTGAGGATGGAAATCCACCTCCACCTGCTCACCTTCCTCCAAATGAGTCCTTTGAACCTGAACCAGCACCATCTCCAGCTCCACCGCTTCCTAGATGGGTCTGTTCAACAGGAGAAGCAGTTGGTGATCTTGTCGGTGATCCTTCAAATCAATGTCGAACACGTTCATAGTTCCAGCGAGCCTCTTCCCTTTTGGCTCAAGTTTCAGAGACTCATGATCCAGAGACATTTGTAGAAGCTTCAGGTCATTTAGATTGGCATACAACAATGAATGAAGAGTATCGTTCTTTAATGGAAGATGATAATTGGGATCTTGTACCTCTTCCAAAAGGAAGAAAACTTGTCAGATGTAAATGGGTCTACATAACTAAGTATGCATCAGATGGAAGTGTTGAAAGACACAAGGCTCGGTTAGTTGTCAAAGGATTTTCCCAAGTTGAAGGAATTGACTATAATGAACATTTGCCCTTGTAGCCAAAATGAATTTTGTCCACCTTTTTCTTGCCCTTGTTGCCTCACATAAATGGGAGTTCCATCAAATGGATGTTAAATCTGCCTTCTTGCATGGATATTTGTAAGAAGAAATCTACATGGAACAACCAACTAGCTATGTCCAGAATGACTCTAGCCTTCTTTGTCGCCTTAAGAAATCTCTTTATGGTCTTAAGCAAGCTCCCCGATCTTGGTATGCCAAAATGGACAGCTTTCTTCTTACCATTGGATTCTCTAGATGTCATTCTAAGCCTAATGTCTATACCAAGAAAGTAGGAAGCCATCTCATAATCCTTGTCCTTTATGTTGATGACCTTATCCTTACTGGTAATGACTCAAAACTTTTCAACCATGTGAAAACCAACCTTAAGAAGAAATTTGAAATGACAGACTTATGATTTTTGCACTATTTCCTTGGCCTCGAAGTTTTGCAAACCAATGAAGAAATTTTTCTTTCCCAATCTAAGTATGTTTGTGACCTTCTTCATCTCTTTCACATGGATGACTGTAAACTAGCTCCTTCTCCCTTCTAGTCTGGAGTCAAGCTTGTTGCCACCTATACTTCTCTCAAAGTTGATGCCACCTTGTATCGTCAGTTAGTTGGTAGCCTCTTATACTTGACTCATACCTATCCTGATATTTCCTTTGTTGTTGGTCTTATTGCCCGATATATGAAAACACACCATGAAAGCAATTGGAAAGCAGCTAAAAGGATACTTCACTATGTTTGTGGTACAGTTCAGTTCGGGATACATTACAGTTCAGGGGGGACTCCTTTATTGGTTGGTTTCACTTATTCAGATTGGGTCGACGACCCTAATGATAGGAAGTCTATTGCAGGTTATGTTTTCAGCCTTGGTTCAAGACTGTCACTTGGGCCTGTAAGAAACATCAGGCCATTGCACTTTCTTCAGCAGAAGAAGAGTACCGAGCAACGATAAATACAAGTCAGGAAGCCTTATGGCTTCGACAGATTCTTTCAGATTTTGGATTCCAGCAGCAGCATCTGACCAGCCATTGGTGTGACAATCAGAGGGCCATCAAGCTCGCCAAAGACCCAATTCAACATCAGCGCAGCAAACACATCGAGCTACACATGCACTTCATCAGAAAGCTCATTCATGATTAAGTTATTGAAGTGCTCTTTTTTCCTACAGAAGATCAAGTTACAGACATTTTCACAAAGTCTCTTACCGAAGCAAAGTTTTCCAAACTTCGATCTATGTTAGGAGCTCAGGAAGTTGTCATCAAGGGGGGATAGGCTCTAATGCCTCCTTCCTTCTCCTATTGTGTCACTATTGCAAATCCTTCAATCTTATCCCAAATTGTTCTTCAGGGGGGATGTTGGGATATTTAGACACTTTGGAGTTAGTAAATATCTACTTGGTCTCATGTGTCGTTGGGTAAAAGTGTGTTTCTTTAGTATGCATTAGTATGCATTTGTAGTTAGGAAATTTGACGATCACGATATGTTCCTGACATTGAGTGATCCAACGATTCATATTCTCCTCGATCTTAACGTCCATTGATCTGTGGCTTAACACCCAATTGGTCCATGATCTCTATTTAAAGAGAATAGAGGGTCATTTGTCGATGATCGATTGTGAGAAACTCTCTTGTAAAATATCTATGTAATCTTGTTATTTTGCATTAATAAACTGCTCCAAGTGGTCGCGTTGGTTGGGGTCGTGGATGTTTCCCCATAGGGGTACTTTATGTTGATGATCTCTTTCCTACTGGAGATGAACAGTTGATTGCAGACTGCAAGGATAACCTTGCAGCAGAGTTCAAGATGAAAGACCTTGTTTTTATCCATTACTTCCTTGGTCTTGAGGTTTGGCAGACAGATGGGCGCTTCTTCTTAGGACAGGAGAAGTATATAGTGGAGATCTTGCGCGGGTTCAGGATGACATATTGTAGGCCCATGTCCACACCTCTAGTGACAAACTGGAGGAAGATTGATGTATCTAGTTTTGAGACAACAGACCCCACCATCTATTGCCAGCTTATTGGATCACTCATGTATCTTGTCAACACTGAGCCAGATATTAGTTTTGCATTCAAATCTTTGAGTCATTTCATGGTGGACCCTCAGAGAGTGCATTGGATAGCTGCAAATCATGTGCTTCACTACTTGAGAGGTACAGTGGAGTACGGGTTGTTGTATGAGCACAGTGGTGGAGTGAGATTGGCAGGTTTTACAAATGTTAATTGGACAGGATGTGCAGAGAACATAAAGAACAGTTCAGGGTGTTGCTTTAGCATAGGATCGGGTATTATATCCTGGTTCAACAGGAAGCAGAGATCAATGACATTAAGCTCTACTGAGGCAGAGTACCTGGAAACTAGTTTAGCATCATGTGAGGCACAGTGGTTGAGGAAGTTGTTCTTGGGACTGTTCGGTAAGGAGTTAGAGGCTACTATGATACATTGTGATAATCATAGTTGCATCGGGCTATCTGAGAATCATGTGTTTCATGATTGTAGCAAGCATATAGACATTTTTTATCACTTCATACGAGCCTATGTAGAAGGGAGAGGTGAGGCTCCAATACATATAGACTCATGATCAGATGGCAGATATATTCACCAAGGCACTTTGCAAATAGAAGTTTATGAAGTTCAGAGACAAGAAGGGATTGGTTCAAAATCCCATCCTTGTTAAGAGGGAGTGTTGTGAAGTGTAACTCAGAAGGCTTGTGCATGTTCATATTCAACATGCGCAATCCTTCTGTCCATGTCCATATGTCAAGAGGAAGTGTTGAGAAGTGTATATGTCCATATTCAACATATACACCATGTATCAGTATCGCGCATGCACCGCAAATTTTGTTCTGTGCAACCCCAATTTTTTAGTGTGCATACCCATGCCTCATTGTTTCCTGCACAATTCCAGTGTCACACCCCGCAATATCCCAAAAATTAGTGCGCACACTTACGCATTCTTATCTTAGGTGCACCATGGTTGCGCTATAATTCCAAATTCAGCCACTTATTAGTCCAAATTTTTCCTTAAATAGAAACTCGACCCGTGCAAGCTTAGTGTTGAAACTGGATCTCTCATACTACAATGTAACATCCCCATTACCAAAACTGATCTAATACCATATTGTAACATCCTCGTTATTGAACTACCTATGATACCATATTGTAACATCCCCAGCTTACTACTGAGAAATGTTACTCCAAAATCCAGTGCGTAGATTATACTTTGTAACATTAGTCTACGCAATAATACTTGAAGTAACGCACTCAACCCCAAGTTGAGTTTCACCACACAAAATTTCCTCTGTTTACACAACTTAAAACAACAGAAGTAACAATATGCAATTGTGTGCCCAAGCATACTGAGCACACAACTTTAGTGTGCATGTATTCCATATTGGACATGAGATCACTACTGCGCGTGCAACCATTCTAGTGTCACATGCCAATTTTGTTATCCTTGTGCACACAGATTGCTTCCCTGTGTGCACGAGTAAATCCAGCCTCCAGTGCACACAGAGTATTTCCCTGCACGCATGGCCATTCTAATCTTGCCTCAGAGACTCATGACCAATATCATAAATTTAACTTAACAAGAATAATTAACCATAACTGTCATACTCATGCAAGACTACAAATACTCACTATCATCACCACACTTACATGTGCAAGAAGCATAATACATAATCACAACAATTACTTATATGCAACAACATAGAAGAATTTAACCCATATTAAACACAGATAATTAAGCACACAGTAATGAGACAAGCACATATAAAGACACTTATCTTTTATGAAAAGCCACCAACTACACGCAGAACTCAGACGTTCCTCCCAGTCGTAGACTTTGTTGCTCGTATACTTTCAGCAACATGTCACCCTTGAGCTGGGGCTTAACTCCCCCAGGGAAAAAGGTTTCATAATGTCAAGCTAAGTTCTGGCAATCGACTTAATTGCTCATTCTAAGGTGCCACTTATGCAACTAGCCTATTGTCTCTCACTCCCCACATTCCTGTCACACCCAAGGAAGTGTGCCCCTTCTCTGCTCAACAGTTCCTAGGCTGCCCCACTTCCCTTCCAGGGTTCCAACGGCAGCTTAGACAGGAAGTATCAAAGCCCTACAACTAATGCCCAGCACTCCAAGGAATAATTCCTAGCAAAACTTTCACCTAGAGAGAATGCTGACAACCTGCCTCTTTGACAACAAATATCTCACCTAGAGAGAATGCCCACAGGCCTGACAACCCACCTCTTCAACAGAAAAACTCTGGTTGCAATACAAGAAAAACCCCTTTACTAGCTTTTCTCCTCAGATAAGGTAATGGTCGTCCTTTCTCTAATGGTTCGACCCCTTCTGCACATGAGAAAATGAATGACTAATCCCTATAATGAGTTCTCCTCCCTAAAATACACTAAGGCCAACAATATATATTGCATGCCTTAAACTGGACACTTGTCAACTTCAAAAGTAAATCTAGCCACTTGGTGACTCGTTCCAATCACTCACTCGTTCCCATCACTCGGGAACTTAGGATAAATAAATATCCATAAACTAC
>ML781977.1:181118-207296 GCA_009831015.1 Picea engelmannii | reverse complement strand
GTAGTCACCACCATCTCTTCTCCTTCTACTGAATCACCAATGGCTTCTATCTGCTCCTTGATTTGATTCACTCTTGAGAAGTAGGAGTGAATGGTTTCTGAGTTATGCATTTTCACATTCTTGAATTAAGATCTCAGAGTCATTCTTAGATTTATGTTGCTTCCCTCAAACAGACAAGTTAAGTTGTCCATCATTTGCTTTGGAGAAGATAATGATGATACATGCTGGATAAGGTGGTCCTTAATGGAGTCTGCAATAATCCTTTTTTATCTCACCATGTCCTTCTTATATTTTTCCTTAACTTCGTCTCCTTGAGGTTCTTGAACCTCTTCTATAATGAACTTATCCAGTTCACGTTCTTTAATAAGGAGGGTTACTTTGTACTTCCAGGCCTTGAAGTTATCAGCTCCATCTAGCTTCTCATCGATCTTTGTTCTGGTAGTCATCCTGCCTTCTGATGGTATTGGTTTGTCCGGCAACTATCTCTAGACTGAAAACGACTCCCTTTTAGTCTTCTAGATCTACAACTGGCTTCTATTCGAGCCTGCTCTGATACCATGTTGGAATTTTAAATTTTCTAGTTACACAATTACAATTACTTAATCCAATAGCAACTGTAGTAGGATCATTGAAAGATAGGCAATCACATATACAATAGAACACAAAGATTATTCTGGGAAACCCTCGTGGGGAGAAAACCCAGCAACCAAAATCCTCAATATAGATTACTTCAACCAGTACAATGATGCGTTATAGCTCTTCAAGAGAGACCAAGACCAAAACACCAAAATAACCAGTCTCCAAGACTTGTGCGCTAGACCTTCTTATGCGCTCCAAGATGCACAAGAGAAGTGTGTGAGTGTGTGTCCAAATGAGAGGAACATATCCTCTATTTATACACAACAATGTATCTTGAAGTGACATGACTCTTGATCTAAATAACCCATAAAACAGGGTCGACAAGCCACAATGGGGCTTTTTACAATTATAAGTAAAATATCAATAATACAATAATTTATGTTGAGCGAACTTGTACAATATAATTATAATAACCTTTTAAAGGTTTGACTAAAACAATTATACAAGAATATCTTTCGTAGTTACACCAAAAATATTAACAGTAAACACAACAAAGTTTGAATTCATGCTGAGGAGGTGATCACTCGACAATGGATATACAACTTGATTTGCTCCCTTCAGAGCTTTATTATCTTTAGCTTCACAATATCTTAAAGCCATTAAGGTGTCCAAAGACAGAGCTCTTTATCCAATTGTTAATTCATAAATGGCATCATTTCATTCACTACCTAATGATGGTTTATCAATTTATAGTAAATGACAAGATGGTGACCTTATTGGCTTAAACAATGATTCTCACTATAAACCAAAAAGAAAAACTACATGGGCCAAAGGTTATAAAGGAAGGACATCTTGTCGAAAGGTCAAAGGCAAAGAATTAAGTGTATAACGTAGAGCATGGTAAACTTTCAGAGGGGTGTAATTCTAAAGGTAAGTAATGTCAAGTGACATCTTCAATCTTTCCTTAAAAAACCCTAGTACAGATTCAAGTAAAAGAATATGAATCTTATTTGAGATGAAAACTTCATTAAGATTTTAACTCAAACAATGATGAGCTACATAAACCTATTCAACAATTTGAATCTTCTCAACTCATAAAAAAAATTGGGTTCTTCGTATTCAAGACCTCAAACTAGTATGTATGGTTGGGAGGTTAATGTGAGTCTACTAGAACAATATAATGATGGCGGATCCGATTCCAATTTTATGAAGGAACCACTGTCGATGTTATAGGTTTTGGTGAAAAAGCATATAATGATATTTGGGCCTGCTGTGTATTCCAAGTTGGGCCTATTGTGTATGAAAATTGTCATACATAGTTGTGTGTGCCAAGTAATTGGGCTTGTTGTGTATGCCCAATTGGATGGGCTTGCTATGTATGCCAATTGGGCCTCCACTATGTATGCCACTTGGCATACAAAGTAGAGTGTATGCCACACAACAAGCCCATTGGGCCTGCTATGTATGCCACATAGTAGGCCCAGGGGCCCAACGTGTTGTCAATTGGCATACACAATAGGTCCATCTCTATTTACTTTACCACTTATCCTCTTCTTGTTCTTTCCTGACAAGATTTAATCATGTGTACATTGATTGCAAATAGGTTGGATGTCACTACACTAAGGTTTCTATGTTTGGTTTTTATATGTTCTACACAGGCAAAGAGTGCAATAGATTGTAAGGATTGGATTGACAAATCTATAGGAGTAATTGCTTCACTTTTGTGTTCTCAAATACTAGAGCGGGTAAGGATAATATTTGTTCTATGAAAATGATGCATTACTTCCAAACAATGTAATTTTTAAATTCATAATTACATTGTTTGCTCAGTTCTTGAAACTCTTGTTTATACATTTTTGACATCCATTTCCATTCTTGGTCAGAGGCTGCCATGTATTCCAATGAGAAGTGGACATCAACACACAGCCAGTGAGAGCATCTCATTGCGAAGCTCTTCTAATTTTGATCCCACGATACCTGAAGAAGATGAAAGGCAAGTTCCTTAAACTCTTTCTAATGATAAAAAAGAAAATTTCCCTTCATCAAAAATTTATTTGTTATGTATTATTTTGGAATCAACCTCATTTCAGATATTATAGACACCTGGATAGGATGCTCAAATATGCACATGATAATAATTAATGCACATTTAGCCCAAAATTTGTAGTGCACATTACAACCTATAATATTTTTCTCCATCATTTGGATCTACATTAATATTGGTAAGAGTAATCCCAATAGTGGTTCACCATCTCTGCTTGACCATCCATCTGAGGGTAGAAACTAGTATTGGAATTCAAACATGTGCCTGCAAATATGAACAACTCCTGCCAACATGCGCTAAGAAACATGTTGTCCCAATCACTGAAAATGACTCAGGGATGTTCATAAACTCTAAAAATCTCCCCAAGAGATATCTCTGTCACCCATGTTGCCCCATACTCTGAATAAATCACAGGGAAGTGTGTGAACTCTGATAACTGGTCAATCCCTACACACATACAATCTGCGATCTACACCCTCGGTAAACCCGTGATGCAATCTAACAACATGCCCTCCCACCTTTGCCCTGAAATGAGAAAAGGTTGCATCAACCTTGTTGGATGAGTGTGCCCCGAATTGCACTGTTGACAAGTTGTACACTCCCCCATATGTCACAACACAACATCCCCAAATTCCCTCCAGGTGAACCTCTATCGGATCTGCCTATAAGTGGTAAAGTCACCAGGAACCCAAACTATCCTGTAAGATGTAAAGCACCCTCTACCCATAGCATTGATCTACAAGGTGCTAACACAAGAACCTGCCTGATTTCCCTTGATAATCCAAGCAATCCTAAGTTATAGAAACTCGGTCAACTCCTCAAAATACTGCTCCTCCAAGCAACCAATGCTATTCACCCCAGGAGTAAACTTCGGAAAGCGAAGACTGACCATCTCATCTGTGTCATATGTCAAGTTGTCAAGCACTGTAATCCCATAATTCCAAGCTAATCTCTACAAGGAATCATCATGTTGATGTTGCATCCCTATGATCATAACCATATGATCACCATGCTCAGACTGCACTCTCTTCTCTTGGACCCCCAAGTTTAAATCCCTGAAAGCATTGAACTGACTATCTTGGATCGTGTCTTGCCAAGGAATCTCGGTGAAGTTGAAGTCTGCCAACCCGCAGATAAACTCGATCCTGGGTATCATGAGGGAAAATCTACCTTGCCATGTAGAACAAATCTCAACAACTCCTCTCACAACATCCCCACAATGACTCAAACCAATCACTAAAATGACCCTATCGATCATCCTCGTCATCTGAAGCACTCTATCAATCTGATGAATACCAAGATCCCACCACCAAATTAGAATCCCACCACTCCCAATGCTTGTTGAAATATCTATGAACCAATCCAACAGAGTCTATATCTCCTCATATGCACGCTATGCATTGATCCCATGGTCCAAATGAAACACCTATGTCATGGCCACAATTCTCCCTATCTCATCCAACTGGCTCCAGTGATCCTCTCCTGACCTTTTGCATACCATGAGGGCATCAAATAAAAGCAATAGATGCCTCTACCACTGCATGTAAGACTGGAAAGTGACTAGTGCATTGTTCAACTCCAAGGGCATGACCATGAACTTGTAATGAAGTCGGGAAGAAGACATGTGAGTATCCTGCTCCATGTCCCTCATCTCATGATTTCCTAGATGAAGATCGATCATTGAGGGATATACTACTCTTTGAAGCTCACCCATCCCCTCACCAATCATGGGTAAACCAAACTCGATGGTATGCTCAAGGTCTCTGTCAGGAGGTCTCCCTGGAGGAAATGCTTCGAAACTCCATTGTACACCATAGTGTGTTAATGTATACCCCTATATACTATTTCATACCATTGTATCCTCTTGTACCATCTGATATCTTGTATGCGTTATTGTATCCAACACTCTATTTATTTCAACTAAACATGTATCCCAGAATGTATCCATATATGTCATATACATGTCCACTCAATCCATGGATGCATATACTTCCTTGTTGGTTGGTCCACAAGGAATGTGCTCAGTTATCTCCTTCATAGTTAAGCGTTGAGCCTTTAATGGGCTCTCCAAAAGAAGCGACTCATGATCTTCACCATGCAAAACATGATCATAATCAAAACCCTCTGAGTCATGACTCTCCTCAAGTACCTACAACTTTGAATGCTCCTCGTACGAGATCATCACAAGAGGCTCCTCCCTCAAACCATGAGTTCCACTCACGCCCTCATGTGTCATGGCTGCCAAAGATGATTGAGTTTTTTTTGTAAGTGATGAAGAGCCTACTAAACTCAAATGGTAATAGATCTCCTCAACCTCCCTTTCCTTATCTTCAATGAACTTGAGAGCAAGATTCCTATCCATGAACAACTGCAAGTAATCTGATTTCATGTTTTCTAGTGCTTCTTTGATTATGGGCAATTGCGCACTAGCGACTCCACTTGCAACTCCTTTTTTTCCCTCCTCCATCTGGTTTTTCCAAATAAGAGCTTCAATGAATCTATGAGCACCATTTTCCCTTGTCAACACTAGTACAATTTGCTCCTTTGTGAACAATAATTGATCCTCAAAATCACGCAATGGTAAGCGAATTTGTTCAATTTCATCCAAGTGATGGATTGTCACACAATATATTTTCTGATTTGCTTTCGTCTATAATAATACTATCCCCATCAACAATAACTAACTCACTAGACGATACCATGCAATTTTCACTTACCATACATTTGTTGATGATTGCAGCTATGTGAGACATTCTCCTGGACACAAACCTGAGAGAGAGCCCCTGAGAGGGGTGTGTGGTTCCTATATGAGACAGAGCTGGAATGTAGAGATGGCCTCCTCCTTAAAGAGACTTGAGAAGAACTCCAGATGATTCTCCTGTGTAACACAATGAGAAAGGAGATCTGCAGAGTTGGACGTGCATGTGGTCGAGCACAGGGTGAACGTGTGAAATCCCAAAGTGTCGGGTGCATCGCCATGAGATAGAGATGAAAATGATGTATTAGCCTCCTCTGAGTAGAGAGTTGATGAGAAACTCCAGATGACTCTCATGTGTAATGCAATGGGAAAGAAGATCTGTTGAGTGGACGTGTTTGTGGAAGAGCACATGTTAACGTGATCCTAGTGGCTGAGCACTAGTGAAGAAGTGGTTCTTTTGTGTAATGCAGTGAGCCAGAGATATGGACATCCCTATGGATGTTCCCCTAGTGGCTGAGCACTAGTGGGTGTATGAGATCCCTTGCTATATTGTTCAAGAGTCAGACATGCATGTAACCCTAATTATAATGTAAAGGGTACAGGTCAATCCCACCTTAATGTAATTGATAATTAATGTAAAAGATAATTAATCTAGTTAATATTAATTATATTATGAGATAAAGAGGTCGGCCCTGTTGTGCCAATAGACACTTTTGTTGACAGGTCAAGTCTAATATAAGTAAAGGTAAATTCCCCATTGAGGAATCATATCTTGTGTGTGAGTTTGGAAATTTCAGCAAGTACATCTACTTGGGAAAAGTGTGCACCTCTCTTGGGCGCTAGTCTTCTAGGGTTTGTGAGCACCCTTTTGTGTGCTAGGTTTTCTTGGTGGTGAAGGTATTTCTCTTGAAGAATATAACAAAGGATTAGTTGGGTTTTCTTCCCTTGTTGGGAAAGGTTTCCCAGGATACTTCTTGTGTACTTGTGCATGGTGTTTCTTCTTGTGATCTTGGTTGCTACAAAAAAATATCTATGGTTTAAGTAAAATGATAAAATGAAATGAACTTCATACTTAAGTATAGCTTATTGAAAAATCAACATTGTATCAGAGCATAGGTCTTGAAGAACCCATTTCACAAACATTTTTCAGTCATCTTCTCTCTCCTACAAAACCGTGCGACCCTCCTAGGGTTTCCAGAAATTTTGTACGACCTACCTTTCTAAGAGGTTTTAGAACTTGACACTTGGACGTTGGGGCTAAAAATACCATAGGAGTGTACGACCTCCTTCAATGCGCCTCCAACAATCTTCAGATTGAAATTTTGAGCATTCTGAAATTTTGGCCCTAGGGTTTCGCTAATTTCTGCAGAAATTTCAGTATTAGGGTTTTTGCAACTCATTGAAGGAGCTCTTAAGCTCACCAGTGTTTTCCTATCTTTAAAAGGCTTATTTTTGGCAGTCATAAGTCCAAATAAACCTAAAAATTGCTAACCTAGCCTAGCTATTAGGTTTTCTAGCCTAGTTGACAAGGGATTGTGAAGAATCTAAAATTATGATGAACAAAACTATTATGCAAGACAAGCTTGATGGATCAAGCAACTTCAAGTTCTTGGAAGACAAGACTTCAAAGGAAGACTTATTGTGGGTGATACAAAAAGGTGACATTGTAACTACCTCCTTCATGAAGATGTCAGAGGACAAAGATCAACCATGTGCCATTGGAGAAATCATATGAGCACCCTCAGGGATTTCAGTGCATTCAAAGGAACAACACACTGGAAGTGAAGACTCTAGGTTTGATTGTTGTAATTGTCATTCCTCTAACCTATATTCCTAAAGTTTTCTACATTACAAGTAGGTGTTGTATCTTTGACAACAATCCTTAAATTGTTTTGATTCTAGATATGTACTCATTGTTCTCCTTTAGGAGATATTCTTGTTTTGGTTCCTCTTGTTTTCTTGTTCCAGACAAGTTAAAAACAAAGGAAGATGCTTATCCTTCAGAGCGAGTCACTTGACTCAGAGGGAGACAAAACTATTTGAGAAAAAGGAAGAATAAAACCATAATTGAGACAACCAATGCAATAATACATGATCATAATCTTTCTATGATTCCATGGGAAGAATCATGCATGACACAATATATGTTCAAAATAAGAGTCTTCACCAGACTTTGAAAAACATAACTCCCAAAGAAACCTTCACCGAAGTGAAGCCTGAGATTGAACACTTCAGGATATTTGGGTGCCCGATATATATTCATGTACCCAAAGAGAAGAAGTCCAAGCTAGACCCTTCAGGGAGAAAGGATACATTTATGGGATAAACAATGAATCTTCAAAGACATTCCATATCTACATCCCTGGTCAAAGAAAGATTGAGACAAGCATAGATGTTTTCCTTGAAGAAGAGATAGCCTCTGAAAGATCCAAATAATCTTAGATGGAGATTGAAAGTGAGACAATACCTTCTGCCCCTTCAACATTTCAGAGGGAGACAGACATTATTCCAGTTGATCCAGTTGCTCCAGTTGCTCCAGTTGATATGTCCAGAGATATTGCAGTAGGGCATAAAAGGCCTACCTAGGCTCACTCTGCAGGAGGAAGAGGAACATACAAGCCCCACAAGGCACATCCCAAGAAAGCAAAAGAGATTTTTGAGCTATCCTTTAGTCATGAGCCACTTCATTGATTTTGAGATTCCTTGTCTTGGAGAAGCAACAAGAGAACATGTATGGAAAGATGCCATAACATAAGAATACCAGTACATCTTAAAAGAATGGTGTATAAGATATTGTTCAGAGACTAGAAGGGAAGTCTGTGGTAACTTCCAAGTAGATCTATAAGATCAAACATGCAGCTGATGGGAGTGTCGAGAAATACAAAGCGATATCTATAGCCAAAGGATTCTCACAAACAGAGGGAGATGTCGATGATGAAACACTTGATCCAGTAAGCCCGATACACTTCCATCCGTACTACCATCCATGAGTTGGAAACTATATCAGATGTATGGATTCTTGGTGAGTTTGGGTTTCAGTAAGAGTATTGTTGATCCAAACCTATATTATTACAGTGTTGGTGACAAGAGCCTGATTTTGATGACTTATTCAAAAAGCCTTGTTGTTAGATACAAGTAATCTTTGAATTATGATTTCAAGATGAAGGATGTGAGTATGATGCACTACTTCTTGGGACAAGAAGTATGACAGAGGACCGATGAGATTTTTCTGAGTCAAGGAAAATATACAGTGGGAATATTAAAGAAGTTCAGTATGACAAAATGCAAATCCACGATGATGGATTTGAAGAAAATGAATGATGATGATTTAGACCAGATTGTTCCACAACTGATTGGATCATTGATGGAGTGAATGTACTTAGTCATTCCATGAGTCAGTCGAGATAGACTCACTGGACATCAGTGAAACATGCATTGAGATATCTTCGAAGCATAGTTAGATGTGGCCTGTGATATGTCTCCAGTGTAAACTTAAGTTTGCAGAGATATGCAGAATGGAAAGAAAGTATAGTGGACCAGAAGAGCACATCTAGGTTGTTCTTTTACCATGAAGTTTGCCATGGTTTTCTAGTGCAGCAGGAAACAAAGCCCTATGTCCTTCAGTACCACAGAAGCAGAGTATATATCATTGAGTATGTGAAGCAGTGCGGCTTCATAAACTTCTGACATATTTACTTGATCATGAAATGGATTCTATGATTATAACCAGAGTTGTGTGAAGCTCTTTGAGAAACTTGTGTTTCATGATAGATTGAAACACGTTGAGATAAAATATCACTATATTAGAGACATGATGCAGAGGAAAATAGTACACATGCAGTACCTTCCTACACATGAGCAGATTGAAGACATATTCACCAAATTATCTTGGTCAAGGATGCCTCCCTAGTTGAGAGGGAGTGTTGATAACTAAAACCAAGAACAAAGTTCAAAATACATCCATGTGAGACTTGGCATGATGAAGAATGTCTCCCTAGCTAAGAGGGAGTGTTGATGATTGCAGTTATGTGAAACATTCTCCAAGACACAAACCTAAGAGAGAGCCCCTAAGAGGAGTGTGTGGTTCTTATCTGAGACAAAGTTGGAATGTAGATATGGCCTCCTCCTTACAGAGAGTTGAGAAGAACTCCAATGATTCTCCTGTGTAACACAGTGAGAAAGGAGATCTGCAGAGTTGGACATGCTTGTGGCTGAGCACAAGGTGAACGTGTGAAATCCCAAAGTGTTGGGTGGATCGTCATGAGACAGAGATGAAGATGATGTATTAGCCTCCTCTAAGCAGAGATTTGATGAGAAAATCCAGATGACTCTCCTGTGTAATGCAGTGGGAAAGAAGATATGTTGAGTGGACGTGCCTGTGGACGAGCACAAGTGAACGTGATCCTAGTGGTTGAGCACTAGTGAAGAAGTGGTTCTTCTGTGTAATGCAGTGAGCCATAGATATGGACATCCATATGGATGTGCCCCTGGTGGCTGAGAACTAGTGGGTGTATGAGATCCCTTTCTATATTTTTCAAGAGTCAGACCTGCTTGTAACCCTAATTGTAATGTAAAAGGTCGACCCCACCTTAATGTAATTGATAATTAATGTAAAAGATAATTAATCTAGTTAATATTAATTATATTATGAGATAAAGAGGTCAGACWTGKTGTGCCAATAGACACTTATGTTGACAGGTCAAATCTAATATAAGTAAAGGTAAATTCCCCATTGAGGAATCATATMTTKTGTGTGAGTTTGGAAATTTCAGCAAGTACATCTACYTGGGAAAWGTGCGCACCTCTCTTGGGCGCTAGTCTTCTAGGGTTTGTGAGCACCCTTTTGTGTGCTAGGTTTTCTTGGTGGTGAAGGTCTTTCTCTTGAAGAATATAGCAAAGGATTGGTTGGGTTTTCTTCCCTTGTTGAGAAGGGTTTCCCATGATACTTCTTGTGTACTTGTGCATGGTGTTTCTTCTTGTAATATTGGTTKSTACAACAAATTGTCGATGGTTTAAGTAAAATTCTAAAATGGAATGAACTTCATGCTTAAGCCTAKCTTATTGAAAAATCAACAACATTGACCTCTCAAATGATGGGACTTATGTCCACTATCRCTGCAATACAAAATCTCTAATTTGTTTTCACCTCCAAAATTAGCCTCCCCTTTGTCATCCTCCATGCATGGCTCCTAAGAAGATGGATCCATATCCCACGGAATTTTTTCAAATACCCAGCCTTCRTCATATTTAGGTACAATCATGYCTGCATCGCCATAAGTATCATAGATATGATAAGGTGTTGAATACTCATCATACTTAGGTGCTAGCACACCCTCATCATCATAAGCATCACTACCAAGGTATGATGGTGAATCCTCATCATTGGTTGATTGGGACACTTCACATATGTGCCATCAACCTATTCATCACGTGCGCTAGTGTTATGGTCCTCATTGTACAACACTAAAGGTGTACTAGATGTTGTTGTGCCTTCATCCTCATTACGCACATCCTCTACATGACTAGATGCATCCAAGTCCACCTGTGATTCTTCCAAACCCCCATCATGAGGTGAGTTTTTGGCTTCATCAACCTTTCTATATTTGGAATTTTCCCCCTTCTTCCCAATTGATAAGTGTGGCTCCTTCCACATAGGGTGCTCTAAAAACCTTGTCAGATTCTTCTGATATCCCTCCATGGCTTGCACAAGTTCTATTTTGACTTCCACCTTGATTCCATGCTACCACAAGTAAATTTTGAGAAATTTAAGTGTTGGTCACTCAATTAATGCAATCTGAAATGTCCTTACTCTAAATTCCCCTCAAGCCAGCAGGAAAACCAGCCCTAATACCACTAAAAAGACCCCTCTAATTTTTTTGGATTTTTACTTTGTTTAGCAATGTAAATGTTTCGTCAAACAGTTAGTAGAGATGCCCAAAATATACTATTGAACCCTCCATCTGTTTGTTGTAACTTATTGTTGAGGCCAATGTTTTGTCAAATACTTGTAGTCACACCCCAAACCCCAATATAAAACTATGTTTGTTGATATTATATGTATAGGTTATTGTTGGGTTTGTTTCATGTAATTCTCAAGAGATAATTGAGGGTTTGATGCCACATATAAATATCATATTGCACACCTAAGTATTACAACAAGTACCCACAAAAATAACTAAATATACCCACTTAAACAACAAGAAAATACCACACAGATTTGGTTTTATTAATAAATCTCTAACCCGTTACAGTGTTAGTTGATAATGGTGGTCCATATCAGCCCACAAAGAGGATATGAACAATATATAGACTCCTTAGCAAGAGTACAAACCTGTTGTGATGGAAATATTCCTCCACACAAGGGAATCTATGCTTCTTCTCAATAGATATCAGTCTCCACTAAAAGATGGCGCTCCCCCACTCAAGGAATTCGATTCGGCATGGATATTATTCTCCCAACAAATAGGAATCAACCCAATAAGTATAACTCAGCCCCAATATATATAAACCCAGCCCCAACAAGTAAGAATTGTTTCCCAACCTCAAGGTAATGCACCCAACAAGTGAGTTCGGCCTCCCTAGAGCAAGAGCGTGTTCTCTCTATCCAAAAAACCCACCCAACAATGAAGAAATCACTGCCTCAACTAACAAATCAATCCAATAAAGAAACTCAGACTTCATACAATCCAAACTCATCCAAAACAGAGGTCTCATAATTTAGTGCACAAACTTGATCCTCTGTCGCTCCCTCAGTGCTATAGCTTGCATCTCCTCCTCCATGGGTCACTCAACTTTATCCAAGATACCATCTTCGTGATTCTTGTAGCCATAATATGAATGGGTGTCAGTTCACTTGTAAATTGTATATCGACAACTCCTCTTCTTCGCCTCGAGGGGGCTTATTGAATATTTCTTTGAGGTCAGGGAGAAATTTTGTAGCCCCAGAGTATCTATAAACGGGGCCTTTGCGGGTGGCACTAGGCACATCGACTTCATTCTCTTTGAAGTCAATAATCTTGGCCTCTACTTTGGCATAATTAGGACTCCTAAGCTCTACGATCAGAGCTTCCTAGTGCCCCTTTGACCTAATCAGCAAGAAAGGAACCCTGGTGGATGTCTTAATTATAATGTTGTGTCAACCTAAACAATGGCCTAAGGCCCATGTTGTATATTTAATAGAGGTTAAGAATCTCATTTGGAAAAAACAACTAATGATCCATACGTTTCGCTAGCATGCCTTACCGCTAAATATTAAGCATTGCCTTTGTCTCGGTCTTCTCCTCCATGAGATCCCCATGCATGTATTTATTAAGAAGCTCATGTTTCTCTTCTCCACAACCATGTGTTTGGTCGCTTTTGCATCCTGAAGGGGCACATGGGAAACATATTTTCACTCACTCTGTTGTTGGTTTCCCTTATCCTGGTCTACCATTTCTTCGACCACATCTTCCTCTTTCTCAAATAGGACCAGCTTAATGACAATGACCTTTGCCCTCTAGATCATAAACATGGCCTCCCTCTTAACATAATCGACCCTCTACAACTCCCTCAACACTCTGGCCCACACCTCCTTCTCTACGGGCCACTCTAGTTTCTCTAAGATACCATCCTCACCATCCCTATAACCATAATAACTAGCATCAATTTGCTTATAAATATCATACCTAGACCTCCTCTTCTTCGCCTTAGGGGGCTTATTGAATAGCTCTTTGATGTCGGGGAGGAATTTCGCAGCCCCACATGTATAATTGGTTGTTGGAAGATTGTAACATGTCATCTTCTAGCAACCAATTGTACAAGTGGAGCTAGGAAATTCCTCCCGAGCTTCAAAGAGATATTTGATCACCCCCCCGAGGCAAAGAAGAGGAGGTCTAGGTATGATATTTACAAGTGAATTCATGTTAGTTATTATGGCTACAGGGATGACAAGAACGGTATCTTGGACAAATTCGAGCGACTTGTGAAGAAGGAGATGCAGGTAAGAGAGCTAAGGGAGTGGCAGAGGATCAAGTCTGTCAAGAGGGAGACCAAGTTGACGATTGAGAGCAAAGGCACCGAAGAGTGATTGTCTCTGCAAAGCACAACCTCCACAAAACTTTAATTGCGGAGCTTTGCATACTCACTTTGCCAATTGAATTATTTGTCGGTGCATTCTTACGTAACAACCACACCGATGCGCTATAAACATAACATCACACATGTATATTGTGTTTTTCCAAATCACGTTGATGTTGTTGTTGTTTGATTTATAAAATGTATTATGAGTAGACTAATGATTTCTTTGTTTTTAAGTTAAATTTGAGATGTGTCACTCATGAGAATTTAGAGTAGCCATATATATAATGTTTAACTTTAGTTTTTTTAAATCATTTACTTTGGATTGTGATTGCAAAAACTTATAACCATTAATGTCATAAAATGTTTAATTATACTTCAAGGTGAATTGTTTGTTGTCCAACAAGATACAATATGTTGATTAAACATGTTTACGAAGAAAAATATATAAATATAATGAGTCAAATTATTATGATTTGAATAATTGTGTATAATTCATCTATTGTAATAAAAACATTATAATATATAATTATTCACTAATAATAATGACAATGATGATGTAATAATAATAATGTTATTTTACTATATTTTATTACTCAAAAATTACAAGACAAAGCTATAATATAATGGTTTAATAAAATCACAATTATTATAATTAATGTTTCCAAATATTTTATTAATTTATAGTATTAAACTATTAAAATATATTAAATTTATTTTATTAAGATTAAATTATTAAATATAAAGAATATGTGATAATAAATTTAGATCTATACATTTTTTTTTATGAAATTTCAAATGGTTTTATGATTTTTAACTTTATTAAGTGGCATTAGTTTCTAGCTTGGGTCCCTGGGGTCACGGCTTTATCACTCCCATATCATCCGCTATGTGGGGAAGTATCGAGGTGAGTTTCTCTTGAGTTAATTTCTCATTAGAAAAAAAAGAAGTATTAGTTCGATATTCTATTAAAAAATATGTTCAGTATTTCATTTAATCACTTTTGTATTGACATTTATGTAAATATTGGATTTGGTTAATGAGTGAAAAAATCAATTTGAATAATTACTCTTGTGAAATACTATTTTTTCATTTTTTTTTTTATAACGTTATAATAAGTATTCATAATCAAATTTCTAATTGTTATATTTAAAATGTATATATTATAATTATACTTATTAAATATGAAAACTAAATTATTAATAATAATGAATTTTAAATATGAATTTAAAAAGTCCCCAAGGTGTAGGACAGTCGGTGACGGAGTGTGTTGTTAAGCCACTCCGTGTTGAAAAGTCACCGGTTCGAAACCTGCGGGGGCAAAAAATCCAACCATGTTAAGGGTTGGTGTGGCTCAGGCCGGGTGTGATCCCCGGGTGATTTTGACGTCTTAGATGCCCCTGAGTCGCGGTTTCTCAAGCCACAGGTTAATCCCGATGCCAACACATTCGGTCACATTAACAAACAAAAAAAAATATGAATTTAAAAAATATTATAATTATCAAATATGAAAACGAAATCATTAATAATAATGAATTTTAATATATGTAATTTGATTTAAATGACTAAATGATTTTTTGCTCTATCACCAACTTTATGACTCTTCTCATAAGGAAATGCAAAATATTAGATTTGGTTAGTGAAGAAAATAATTAATTTGTTAAAGTTAAAATAATATTAAATTAAATTAATTTTATATTAATATTAAAAAATATAAAAAATAGTAACAAAACTCAATAAATAAAATAAAGTAAAAGGTCCATGTGTAGATGTTATAGGGCTTAGTCTCATCTTTGATATAATGATTGTAACGACGTTGTCTAATTGTTCTACATTTTTTTCTTTTTTTCGACAGAATTTGGCAACATAAATCTGCACGAAATCACGATTTTTGTTATTTAAATTGCATTTCTGAATGAAAATATTGATTAAGCGTGATGAAAAACCCTTGAGGCATTCGGATTATACAGAGTTAACCACTCAAATTTGCATATCCAACAATTTCTCGCCGGATTTCGGGCAAAATTAAATAGAAAATATCTCGGGAAAAGGGCCAAAACGTAAAACAATTAGACTAAGTTTGATTGTAACATGCAACCAACCACTTTATAAAACAAATCTTGAATTAAACAATATATTTACATTTGTTCCATTGAAAATCCGAAAACACAATTACTCAATCATCTTTTTCTTACACCCCAAGGGGTCGTCTAAAGGTAGACCCGATGCAAGGTGTTTTTGACGAACAATTGGCGGTTTACGAAAGTTGTGGTTTATTAACAACTCTTCACTAGGAGACAAACTACGTATTGCATGCACAACAACAAATCTTGATGCCTTCCGTTTCATAAAGAACTCTTTGTCATTGGAGTGTTCATCGAAGGAACAATTTGCACTAAATAATGAGGACTTACAACTATTTATGAACCCTCTAATGTTCCCATGAGTTTGTGGACGACCATCGATATATAATTGGTTTTTTCTGTTAAAGTTTCCAGAAGCGTAACCATTCATGCACATACTATACATGGAAATGTTATGTTTTATTTAACAATAATCAAGTAATCAGACTTACTATAAAGAGGACCACGATATTGTATAAGTGTTATTGATTGCTTGGGAGGAACAGATACATCTGAAAGGATAAAGAACCTAAGATTTCCCACATCTATTTTAGACATGGCAATCATATAACTATTACCACAAAAAGAGAATTTGGTTCCAACATCGAGCACATGCATGGAAGATGGCCAAGCGTCATATAAAGCTCGGTTGTAACAGGTTTGGTATTTACTTTGCAAATGGATAGAAAGAGAGAAGTCGTTGGTACCTTCCAACAATTGAATGGACTTTGGTGTGTACTTGGACAATTTTTCTCTTAGCTCATACAACTTTTTGGATCTCCTAGTAGAGATGTTTTGGGTAATATTGATATCATACTTTAGTTCACTAGGAATCTCCATTGACTCAACAAAAGGAGATGGGTTAGCCAATTTAAGACGAAACTTAGTTGATCTAGCTTCCAAGTTTTCAAAAAAGGAGAATACGGAAGTGTTCCTGCATGTCTTTTCTATATCAACAATTGGATTCTTAACCGTAGTGGGAGGTATTAGACCATCAACTTTGGGCAGTCGATCATTAACATAATGGGACAATGTGACATGTCGAAGGTTCTTCTTCAACCATTTACATATTGAAAAACCACATACTATTGGTGTGTCATAAAAGAGATCCAATTCATGGTGTAATATCGTTGACCCGGACTATAGGTTGTTGGAAGATGGCATATTACAATTAGTAGGGTAAAGCAACTGCCCATTTTCATCAACATTTGCATGTGGTATCTTTCTCCTGATAAGAGCTTGCAACATTTTTGGACTGTTGGAATATCTTGTGCACTTGAACTCGATCCAGAATGATGATCCTACAAAATTCAATGAACAATTATTCAAATGCACGTGCATAAATGACTTAAATTCAATCAAATAAATGAATTATAAATAAAATCTAGATGTACTTCAAATGGTGGGGGGGAAGTTGGCGAACTTGCAATTATATGGAATGAGCTAGAATTTGAAGAATTGGCTATTTGATATTATAACATTTTTTCCCTACATTTGATCCAAAACCATCATCAATATGCGAATGAATTCTTAAACGAAAGTTTGGGAAGCATAGAACAATCTAACTTCAAACCAAATTTGAAATGGATTTTAAAAATTATCAGTGCTCTTAATTAGTTACAGATGCACCAGTGTAGCTATATATAATAAGGCATCGGTGCACTAAATTACAAAAAACACCGTAGTGTCAGCTTCATTATTGTCTCCGCAAAATTTAATTGTGGATGTTTGCATTTCTATTACGTCAATAAAATCGACATTGGTGCGTTTGTAGGTTTATAACGCACCGTGACACTTAAAATTGTGTAGTTCATTGAATGTATAGCGAAAAATAATAATAATAATTGCAAATGTATACTTTTCATCGGTGCTTTTATACGTATAAAATGCATCAAAAAAACAAGTGAGCTAATGTGTATAATGCATCGAAAATGCATCTACAAAAAAACAACGCTCGAGTTTATCATCAATGCGCCAAAACATAAAGTGAAAAAACGAGCGAGAATTTCATTTTCGAAAAGTATATAAATGGAAACACTATTCACTATTTTATTTTTTGGCAAAATTAAGAGGGGAGATTTGTGCAAAGGAGATTTACCAACGAAGTTTTTGGAGTGGGTTCATTTTTTTAAAGAGCCAAATTCGGAAGGGATCGTCGTAGGCCACATACAAATGTGCAGAGTAGAAATTTCAAGTTTGTGATTTCATTCTATTGATCATCTCAATTTCTCCCTATCCGTTTCAAACTATTTTGAATGCATTCTAAAAAAAAACACAAGAGTTTCATAGTTACCTTCGGTATTGGAAGCCCTAGCTTTCTTGTTATTTTTCTCAGTTCCCCTCTCTATATTTCACAAGGGGATTTTCTTTTTGTTTAATCTATAGATTTTTATAGGTTTTTTTTTACTTGTATATGGGGCGTTTAGTATCCATTGCAATGGTATAACTCATTGCATTGGATCTCAAATCTTGTCGATATCAGTTTTTTTTTCAAAAAACTTTTTCATGGTGCACACAATACAGTGATGTTGCACCAGTGCTCATATTTTTGTCAACAACACCAATTAGTTTAAAATATAATTACTAATGATTTTAATGTCATATGCGTGCAAATTAGGAGGTGCACAATATGAAGTAATGAACATTGATGCTTATAGGTGTGTTGAGCACACCAGGTCATACTATTTCATTACATGCACCAACATATTGTTTTGTAAAACTATTTCATAATTTATATATCTGACAATTCTTATTTTTATTATTATTATTATTATTATTATTATTGGGTAAGGTTCGATTACAATGAGGACCGCTTAACCTGGAGCCATGAGGACACCTTGAGGTAGTGGTCGAACATTTAGTTTCACCTAGATATATTATATTAAATGATGTCTCGTGCACACATAAGTGGATCAAAACCCACCCCCATGTCCTTCAATTTAAAAGAAGACAATTATCACTAGCTCATCTCGTTAGGGTGTGGGTTTCATTTTCTAGGCGACCTGAGTTCAATACCCTTACGGTGTTCTTAGCCGGAAGGAGACACCCAAAAATCCATTCATGTTAAGGGTTGGTGTGGCCCAAGCTGGGTGCAATCCCCGGGCGATTTTGACGTCTTAGATGCCCCTGGGTTGTGATTTCTTAGCCAACAGTTGAAATGTTGGCCCCGCAAGTGACAGACATTTCTAACAAACAAAAAAAATATTATTATTATTATAAAATATGGCTGATGGAAGTTCAAGGAAAACAAATTATTGTAGCAAGCATGATGGTAGCTCATCCCAACAAGAGAATGAGACAAGTTCTTTTAGTTTAATAAAAAATGTAGTTATATATTTCAATTATTTGTAGGTTTAAATTAATGATGTGTATTGGTTAATACATGTCATGCAAAGCAAAAACTTGAAGAAACTCGACCAGATGGTTCACAATCTAAGTGCAAGAGAGTGTAAACACTTTATGGAAATGTTGCAAATAGAGGAATTAGGTGGATCAAAAGGTAATCAACATGAAGTTTTTCTTTGACTATTTACTAAAAATGAACTTCTTAACATCAATCGCTAACAAGTTTTAAATACTCGATTTCACATTTTTTTAATGTTATGCAAAGACTGCTAGCGAGGGAACATAATGTCGTCCTAAGAGAACAATACTTAAGAAGGATGTAAATGATGATGACATATTGGTCATCAATTCAACTGGAGTGGTGCTTGAAGTTAATGAGAGGGGCAAATTCTTTTACAAGATTTTGAGAGATATATATGTTATTTCCACTTATAATACAAAAATAAATCCAATGACTCCAAGAATCAAGTTATACATAAACTATAGGAAGATTTTATGGAGTAATGGTCAATGAGACCCATGAGACTTGCAATAGCAAAATCTTACAGTAACAAAAAAGAATCATTTAAAAGGTATTACTACTAAATATGTTTTTCTATAATATGTTCCAAAAACCATCAAATTAATTTGTTTTGCTATATTTACTTTCATCTCCAATTAAAAAAATATATATATTTTTTCGTTTTTCAAGAAGATTATGAAAATCTTAAGCGACAAGTGAGGGGAAAGCCAATGCATGTCAGTAAGGATGTCCAAAAAAATGTACAAGGAGATGATAAAAGAAATGAGCATAGTTGTGTCATAGGAGGCATCCCAACAACAACGTGCATCAAAGGTATGTAATCATTTATTTATTCTTTTAGGTACATCAAATTTAATTATCGTATGAAATACTAATTTTCAATTGCTTTGTTGCAAAAAAAGAATAAAAAAGCGAACCCATTAGACACATAAGACAAGACAACAAGGAAGAAAAAGGTTGATTGCAAAGTTTGTGATTACTTACATTTTTTGCCTTACTTAAGATTTCATATTTGTTGCGATCTTTATATTTAAATAATTAATATATACTCATCCATGGATGTCTTCTAATAGGTGATAGCATACAAAGAAAAACCAACCAATGAATTGATCAACATTGGGTTAAGTAAGGGTTATGAGTATATGTTGAAGTATCAAGGTTTAATTGAACAATTTGTAAGTACCTATGTTGCTTAACTTCCCTTGTTTTATAACCAATGGAACAATAAGAAACTTTTATATTAATTATATCAACTATGCTTTGTCATGGTGTATTAAACATGCATGAAACAAAGTATGGAGAGTAGCCAACAAAAGAGATTTTGATACACGACTTGCAACATGACTTCGAAGCATGTGTATTGTTTATGAATCACTCATTGTTATGGTACATTTTTTTATTTACACAATCATGTATATTATACTATATATGTAAATGTAAGTTTACTTATTACACTTAATTTCTATGTTTGTAGATAGAACATGAACATGCAKAACATAAAAAACAAGTCAATGAAGAAAATATTTGTTTAAATTATCAAGGTACAATATCGCCTACAAGTGATGAAGAAATGAGGCTTGCACACATCTTGAGTGATGACAATAGTTCATGTGATGACTGRCAATCAATATAATTGAATGTTACCACAAATTGTATGTTTTAGAATATTTGTCTGTGAAAATCAAGGATCTTGTTTATTGTATTCGATAGAATGTCCAAATTGCATGAGGACATGTTACCAATAACTGTAAGTGATGAAGAAATGAGGCACCCACACAGCTTGAGTGATGACAATAGTTCAAGTGATGATTGACAATCAATATAATTGAATGTTAATACAAGTTGTATGTTTTAGAATATTTGTCTGTGAAAATCAAGGATTTTGTTTACTGTACTCGACATAATGTCCCAATTGCATGAGGACATGTTATCAATAACTGTAAGAATTACATATTGGTTTCATTTTGATTATTGTGGACCTTCATGTTATCCCATTTTGTATGATGATGGGTCTCTTATTCATATATAATAAAATGAGTTTCTTATTTTATTGCATTGTCGAATGTTGTAAAATGTTGTGTTGTTGAATAATTAATATGTGGATGATTTACATTGTTACAAATAGCAAAGGTGTAATTCGTTGGATAATGCATTAATGCAATCACTATATCAAAATGCAATAACAAAAATATAAAACAATATTGTTATAAAAAAACATTTGATTTTGAGATGATTAATTGAAAAATTGTAAAAAGAACAATTAATTAGAATAATATACATATCGATGCATTGTATTCGTATGTACTCACTAGACGGTGCATGCCATAATATAGAAAGTGGTGTGTCTTGAGGATTCATACACACCGGTACCCGTTAATTATACAAACACACTAGTGCGAACTATTGAGAAAAAACATTGTTCCATAAACTACATAACATACAATAATATTTATTGTTTCAAAATGTTAAGGTGCCCATGTTTACAATACGCATCGGGGCTCTAGATATAAAGTATGCATCAGTGCTTTACATTTAATATATGCACTGGGGCTCTAAATATAATGTATGCACTGGTGTTGTTAGTATAATATACACACTGGTGCTCAGTAAAAATAATGGCCTAATATTTATAGTATTATGAAACTCGACGAAGTGATGGAGTCGCTCTTCCCTTGGTGTGTGATGGCTAGGGTTTAACCCTGACCACTCACGACCTCTGTATGGTCGAGGTTTACAACTCGTTTTTATCTTCTTTGTCATCCATGCCCACGATTGTGTTAGTCTCTGTGAGTGCCCTAGGCTATGGGGCCTTTCCTTCCATCACTACATCCAGATAATTTTCAGCTTCGCAGTCTGGGGTTTCTTTTCGAGATGTTGTTTAATGGGACTCTGCTCCTTTTCATCTCTTCTGGTTCAAAAATCCCCTGCCCTTGTCATTCCCATGGGACAAAATGTTGATGAAGAGGAAAAATACTACAGATCCATGAGTTTGGTATGTTGCTTCAATGGTTTTTTACGAAAGTTATTTGATCTCAATAGTTGGATCTCGGCTACCTAGATCCTTATTATGCAGCAACAATATTTCATTCATCTTTGTGCCAAAGGATTCTTCATTGTTGAGTTTGACATTGAGGAAGATCAAGATCTGATTCTTAACTCAGGTCTGTGGTTTTGGGGTAACTCGGGCTTGTGAATGAAACCATAGACTCCTTCTTTCAATCCAACTACTAACATTCTCTTGTTAGCTCCAGTTTGGGTGAGGCTTCCCAACCTTCCCTTGCATTTTTGGGGTTTACCCACTCTTGAAGCCATCAGTTCGTCTTTGGGAAAGTTCCACTATGCATGTCGTGAAACTACAAGGCACAACACTTCCACTTTTGCCCATATCTGCGTGGAAATGGACTTCGGTAAAGGATTCTCAATTGAAGTTATTCTTACTGGTAAAAATTATTCTTGGTCTCAAAAACTAGACTATAAGAGAGTTTCCTTGCGTTGCAGATCTTGTTTTGAAACAAGACATCTTGCAATCCATTGTCCCAAAGGGCCCAAGAAGAATAGAAAGCCTCGAAAATACACTTGGTCGGTGGGATCAAATGATGACCATCAAGAAATCTCAAAGGAATGTTGACAACCCCCACAAGTCAGCAAAAAGTCGTCTCAGCCAAATCCTCCTCTTCAGCCAACTTCGTTATCTTTAGACACGAGCCCAGAATCTAATCAGAAGTCGAAGAAAGAGGCGTCTTCCCCTTGGGTTTCTGGTGAGGGACTTCGAATCCAGTCTTCTCCTCAACCATCAACTAGTTGGGCAGATCAAGCTAATGATGTTGGGGTGTCGAATGAAGAAAAAATAGAATCTCCAGATCAAAACAATCCAGGAAATATAGGCATCACAAGTACCTCAACATCTGCAAATGAAGGTTAGACATTAGTTATAAAGAAGAAGGCATCACATGCCATATCACAACCAATGGTAACACGAAGTCAGGCCCATAAGTTATCAAAATCGGCGAGCTCCTCCCCAACAGGTTAATTTAGATGCAGTGTATCTTCACTTTTATCCTCATACTCTTTTTCCAAGTGTATTTAGTAAGGTTTTTCTATGTGAAGTTTTCATTTGAGTATTTGAAATAGTCATTAGTAGCTTGTAGTAGTGGTTTAATTGAGGCCCTGGATTGGCTTGAATTTTGAAGGACTTTGTAACTCTTCAGCAGTTTCAATCGCACCCTTTTTTATAATACAAATTTCCTAGTTTAAAAAAAATAAAAATAATGGTGTCGACATCTCACCTCAAATATTTGAAATTTCACTACCCTTCGGTGCATATGGTAATATAGACACTGATACATACTAATTATACAAGCACCGAGACACACGCTAACTTAAACGCACTAGGGCATACATAAACTAAAAAACATTGGTGCTTCATACACAAACAATGTGGAGTCAATGCATAGAAATTATAAGAGCATCGGTGCTTTGCATACAAAAAAAAGGATAAACTGGTGCGTAATAATTATAAGCGCATCGGTGCTTTTGTATTATATGTGCGCATCGAGGTAGGTTGATTCGAAGCACATCGATGCATTCTGACAATAAAAACACAGAAAAAAAAAATCCACTACAACCTTTGCCCGCCCAAATTGTTTTAGTTATATGGAACATCCATTAAAACCTCTGCTTCAAATAGCAGAGGTTGTTTTGAAAAATTTATTAAATATTGTAACACTAAAAACCTTCACTACAAGGTGTTCTCCTTGTACTGACACATAATTAATTGCCATAAAAATGTGAGTGCATACCATATTTTTACCAACAATATAGAAGAAGAATCATGTATTCAACATACATACCCTCGTAAGGTTTAAATGGTCATGTGATTTGAACCCCAACCAATTCCCTTCTACAGTGAAGAAACATCGTAGATCGACCCATATAAAGAAGGTGCCCTGACACCCAATATAACATCCTTCACCATAGAAAGATCATCTTTCTTCAAAATCCATGGGACATCACCTTCTTTAAAAGACCGAGAGAGACTAGCCTCTCCTCCAGTTTCTTTTCTTGGCCAATGCCTTTTTTTAGTATTTAAAACAATAAGATCTCTCCTAACATCCAATGTGTCACTTTTGTTCGATGATATGTGCCTCCATAAATAAGATGAAACATTTTTTAATATGCATGGGATCTAGTAAGTGGTCAATCTTAAGATGCTCCCGATATGGAAGCTCATAAAATACAAATTTTATTTTCATCCCAATGGGCATTTTCTCAACATAGGTGTCAAAAAATTCAGAATCATCGAACATAGGTTCCCCATTTTAATTAAACAATTCTACCATTTCCCTCTCCTTCTATGTGACAAATGTTCGAATCCAATCTGTCGGGGTCGTTGTTTCAGGTCTCTAGGTTCTCTTTGGTTTACCATTGAAAGCAAATTCAACTCTTCTAAAAGGTTGGTATTTTGGGAAGAATACCCTCGAGCAGTCATACACTAGCTTTCATGGGTGGTTGGACCACCTAACCTTTATAGAAGGTCCACAACATTTACATCCATGATACCCTTTTGTTACAAGACATGCAATGTTATTGTATGCAGAGCTCGTTAGTGTCAAAGATAGTTGCGCCAAATTTAGTATGCCAAATAACATTACAGATATAAACAAATCGATCAACATGCTTACTAAAGACAATTCCTAGTCCCGGATAATTGTGCATGGTGTATGCACATATGCCATACAATGTAAAATACCTCTCCATTGGGATGGGTCTTGATACATCATATACATGTGTCCCTTCCCATAGTTGCTTAAATTCATCGATCAGTGATTGGAGGTAGAAATCCATTATCTTCACTTGTCTTCTACCCAAAACTATAAGAGTCAACATAAGATGTTCATTCTTCATGGACAACCATGGTGGGATATTGTTATTGATCATTACCACAGGACAAACAAAATAGTTGGTGTTTTGGAGGGAATACAAGTTAACTCCATCCATGGATATGCTCAATCATAGGATGATTTGTACTTCATCCTTGAATTTATCAGGCCATGTACCCTCTATATGCTTCATGGTTATCAAATATGTTGGGATTCACATAACTCATGGCTCACTTATATGTGAGGCATGTCGCCCCTACAACATGACTAATTGTTTGCAACGAAAGAGTGTTTGAATCCTTGGAATTATAGGCATGTGTCTCGATATCTTATGAGGAGGACGATCTATCTTACCCTTGTATTTTGATTTATGGTACATGTCATGCCCACATTTTGAACATATGTCTTTGTTTGCATATTTGTTTCTATGTAGAATACAATCATTCGAACATGTGCGGTATGATATGTACTCAACACCCAACATTTTTGGCATTTTATTTACCTTTGCACAGTTATCAGGAAATGAATTATCTCTCAAAAGTACCTTATCTTTGAGTAACCTGCAATTAGTGGGCAATATAAATGTACATTGTCGTTAAGCATGCATAACATCAACCATTTTCTTCATTCATTGCATGACGATATTCCTTAAAAAATAGGGGACTTTATGGTTGGTTACCTCAAAAGTGTCGGGAAACATGCGTTTGACATACCATACATTTCTTTCAAGTTGTATAGTAACATTTTAGTCCCTAGTTGGGTAGACCTTGACCCATGTCCAAAGAAAAGGGTCGTGGAAGTAGATTTTAGGATTTTGAATAAGGTATCAATGATATCGACATCATCCCCTAGTTCATTTTGTTGGAATACATGTAACAACATTCCCTCTATGGCTTGGGTATCCCATAAGAAAACATCCATACCAACCTCTATATCATTGCCTTCATCCCCAACATGTGAATAACTAGTATTATTGTAGATGTTTTGAATTGGTGACTCGGGACATAGTGGGAATTGAATAGGTGGTTAACTCAACCATACTCGATATGCTTCCTATCCAAACTATGTTCATTTAATAGCAAGCCAATGACTTGACATCGTAGTGGGGTGCAACGATAGATGGTAGACAGGTCACTCGTCATCAAAATCCTAATTGTAAAAATGTTGAACATTACATTGACAATACTAGTAACACAATGCATTTAGTATGTTCAAACATTATACCAAACATTTAGTAGAAGCGTGTAAATTGTTTTCCCAATAGTAAATATGCAACCAACCACTCTATAAAACAAATGTCAGACTAGGCAATACATTTACATTAGTTCCATTGAAAATCCAAAAAAACAATTACTCAATCATAGTTTTCTTACACCCCAAGGGGTGTCTACATAAAAGAGATCCAATTCACAATGTAATATCATTGACCCAAG
>ML781977.1:157838-171918 GCA_009831015.1 Picea engelmannii | reverse complement strand
GGCCCATAGTGATAATAGTGGAGGTCATTCAATGTAAGGTGGACTAGGTCCACTATATTATTAAATAAGGCCCACTATGGTAGTTAGATACAATAAATGAGTAATTAGATATAATAAATGTAAGAGGACTTCTTAGAAGGTTCTACTTCTAGAAGATTCCTCCTCTAGAATGTTCATAGGTGATGGTAGCACTATATAAAGGGGTTCAAACAATGTAATGAGACATGAAGAGAAGTATTGTATTTGGAGCGGTAACTCAATAGGAGGAAGCCCCCTCGAAGAGGCAAGTGAACAAGAGAGGATCCCTTCCATAATATGATCCATTGTATGGTGTTGCCCTACCTCAAGGGTTTGGTAATAATAAAGTGTGATTTCTTCTATCTTGCTATGTGGATCTATTGTGTATTCAGTATTTGTGGTGATTATATTTTTAGATCTATTCAAGTACTTAACATCCTCCTTCCCACAAAAAATGCTTTATTCCGCTTGCCACCTTTTTTGTGACTCCTCTTGGCACTAGAAGAGCAACACACTAATAAATTGGAAGGGATAATAAAATATATTTGGTAAAAGTAACCTTCCTCATCGCGTTCAACCATCTTACTCCCCACTACCAGATTCACTTTTCCATCTTACCAAGAAACCCTTGCCAAACCTGAGAGGTCAGGTTTCTTATCGAGATAAGCATCCCAAGATAATTGAAGGAGGACCAAGTTTCAACACATGGGAAGACTAAGATTCTCGAAATGGCTTGTAGCTTGGAATTTGAGATGTTGTAATCGTAAATTTGACTCTTTCGATTATTAACCTTTCCTCTAGAGGAATTTAGGAAACTATTTAACACAACATTGAATCTCCTCGCTACTATAGTTGAAGCTACTTCTAAGAACAAGGTATCGTCAACAAATTGAGAGTGATTTATTCCTTTCACCCCCATCAAGAAAATTATGCCTTGAATTCTCTTAGTACTTCTCTTGTGCTCTCAATTTGTGACTTAAAGCCTTGATCATTGTGATGTAAAGTAGGGGAGACAATGGGCATCCTTGTCTAAGTCCTCTTTTGTTTTTGAAAAACCATGTAGGCCTACCATTCAGGAGAGGAGCTATTCAAGGAGATCCAATGTAGGTTTGAATCCATTTGACAAACTTCTCATCAACTCAAAACTTCTCATAACTGCAAATTGAAATGGATGCCAAATCGTATCAAATGCATTTGCCATATCCATTTTTATTATTATTCCTTTCCTTTTCCTTGTTTTACTAGAATGTATGGCCTCTTGGACAAGTATTATATTATCTATAATTTGCCCTTTTTACATAAACCCTCCTTTATTAGTTGAAATAATCACGAGGATAATCTTTTTTGTTATATTGACTATAATTTTTGTTTTAATTTTATAGGTTGAGTTGCAAAGAGAAATGGGCCTAAACCTAGCAAAAGTAGTTGGGTTAGTCTCCTTAGGGATAAGTGCCAACAAATAGGAGTTGGTACCACCCCTAACTTTCTTCTTGAATAAAGTGTAGTTCAATATATTATTTAGGTCTCACTTTACTACTGTCCAAAAAGCTCTAAAGAAATGGATACTAAAGCCATTAAGTCCACAGACCTTATCCAAATCCAAACTCCACACTACTTGGGATATCTCCTCCTTGTCTATAAGCTTTAACAAGTCTTCATTTTCCAATTCTTCAGTTATTAAGGTTGGGGTATGCTCTAACATATCTCTTATTTGTTCTAGATTCTCTTCTTCTTCTTTGGTGTATATGTCTTCAAAATGTGCTTTTGTAACTGCTTTCACTACTACGTAATCTTCAAGCCTTGATCCATATTATAACTGGATTGTCTTGAAGATGTTTTTATGTTTCCTTGCTTGGGCTTGTTTGTGAAAGAAGGTTGTATTCTTATCTTTTGCCCACAACCAAAGACTATGGAATTTTAACCTCCAATTGTCTTCTTCTTTTCCAAGTGCATAATGTAGTTGTTGACAAATTCTCCTCTCCTCTTGTATTAAGTTGTCAGAGACCTCTTGCTCTTCCATTGTTTTATAGATCTCTTCTAGCTGGTTTTGGATATCTTGTCTTTCTTTTTCTGGTTGGACATATACATATTTAGCTCAACATTTCATAGCTCGTTTCACTGATCTTATTTTAGTTTCCCAAATATATTTCAGTGAGCCACAAATCGATCGATCCCAAGCTTCTTTTACTAACTGCCGAACTTCCTCATTCTGGATCCAAAGGGGGTTAAACCTAAACAGAATGGGTCCAAAGTTCTATGACGACTCAAATGAAAGGGCTATAGGCTTATGATAGGAGACCCCAAATGGAATAATTTTTGAGGTTATAAGAATATCTCCTAAAAATAAGTCACCATGTACTAAAAATTGGTCTAGACAAGTCGCTATGTGGCCAGGGCTTGATCTTTTGTTACTCCATGTATGTTTTCCTTTAGTTGGCTTCACATCTACTAGATTCTAATTTGAGATTAGATCCTCCATTCTTTCTCTCATGTGATCTCTTACCACATTGTCCCCTCTTTTTTCTTTACTCGACGAAACCATTTTAAAGTCAATGACCACAATAATGCCATTTATTTGAATTTTTTTCCCGATGGGCCTACAAAGACTCCTAACAACCTATTCTTTTCGAGTATCTTACTGGCATGTAAACATTAAACAAAACATAACTCACACTTGTCTCCAAATGGTGAAAGTAAGTCGTTATCCAGTGGCAAGAACATAAGGCTTTTTTCAATTTTTTTTTTTGGATCCCATAGTGTACAAATTCTACCAGAAGATCCCTTGAGCTTTATGTTATTCCTCTGCTACCTTGCCAATGCTTTTGTCCTACATGCTATGCTTCTTTATCCTCCAACTTTGTTTCTTGGACTAATATTACAATGTTTTTTTTTTGCTTTAATGAGGTCTTTTAGAGCCTCTTCCTTACTTTTACTTCCCATCCCCTTGCAAATCCAGAATATCACATTCATTATTTAGAATTGTAGTTGGGATTGCCTCCTTGAGGCACCTAGATTTTCATTTCCGTACTTCCTTGTGATTTTCCTCCCGATCTCAAAGAAGTCTCAATTGTTTGTTGTGTACCCATTGCCTTGTCTAGATTTGTTGTCTACACTCTTATTTCCTTTAGGGTTCTTCTACTTGGTTTTTTAATAGATCTCTCCTCTTGGATTTCATCGTCTTCTACTATCTATTGAGCTTTCTTTCTAGTTACCATTTTGCCTGCTTGAGCTGGTACCTCTTGCTTCTCTTCTTCTACAACCTCTTCATCGATTAAATGGAGTTGAACTATTTGTTCTGGAAAATGAAAAGGTTGAAAAATTTGAGGGGTGAGGATTGGCTCTAGAATTCCTTGCTTTCTAGCATGTAACTCTCTAGATAATTAATGGGTCTCTCTCGCTAGGGTCTTAAAGCGATTTGAAGTGCTTATCTGAGGTACCCCTGCTGGACCTTCCTTGGGGTTTTGAGTTGGGTCCTTTGACACTATTGGAACATGGTTTTGTTGAGGGGCTTTTCAATTATGTTTGGTTGCATAAACGTTGCTTTGGCCCAAGCCTCTGATTGGAGGTAATTTCTTATCAACTTGCTGCCATTCTCCTCCCCGATCTTTAGATGTACTTGGAGAGCTATGTGTTTTCTTCTCGTAGTCATTCACAAAGTGACCATATTCGTGGCACACTTTGCATTTTAACAAAAGTTGTTCATAGTCGAGTTGCTAGATTTGGTCAAATTATCCAGGGTAAGATGTATGACTTCTAGCAGTCCCCTTTTCTAGATCCACTTATACACATATTGTGGCACACATGTACWCATCARACTTGGGTTCATATTTATCAATATACTTACCGAGGGTTTCTTTGATACTCTTCGATACATCATCCCCCTAATAGTGACCAAACTAGAACAACTAAAGGGATGYCCACTTCTGGGTCAAAATCTAGAGTCCACCTATTAAGATAATAACAATAATAACAATAATAACATCAACAACAACAATAATAAYAACAACAACAATAATAATAACAACAACAACAATAATAATATATTTTTAAGGTCACGGTCAARCCAGACACCCACAAGACCCCTTTGTTTGTGGGACAAGAGACCCCCTCCGCGTAGAAATTTGACTACTAAAATCTATAGAGGCATACGTACCCTACTCCCCTCTGGATTTGAACTTGTGAAAATAAGGTCTTTATCCTCCTTGAMTTCAAYCAAGAAGGTGAACAATCCTCTACCACATAAGAATACATTGATCCTTTCTTTTATTAAACCCTATCAACTTTTATGAATCTAGGTTTCCATCTGTTGTGGGGATGGCCAAGGACCAATACRTTGTCCAACAAAACCCTTTTCAACAAAGCTCAAGGCTTTGTGTATGGAAGAGACTGTTGGAAGCCACACTTATGGGATCTGATCCAATTTCTTAACAAACTGTGAATAATTCAACTTAGCGATGGATTTTTCTGAAGTGGTGACTAATTGTCGAAAGGTAGCAACTTGCAACTCAAAATCAGGAGGAGGACCATAGCTTCTCCCTAACATGGTTATAGACTTTGCAACCTAAAGAGCACGAGGTTAACAATGAGACAAAACTAAGGTTTGAGAGAGAGTGCAAAGCTAGTTATAGTGTCCTTATTCTAACACTCAATGTAAACCAATTGACCTATTACTTAGTCCCTTTTAACTCCATCATATATACATGAACATTTATGCATATTTTACATTTCATATTTTTCATGTGACACAGTTATCCAACTGCTACCACTATAACCTCCAGGTGTGCCCACGATGCCCCATACGTGTTAAACAAAGTAAGCCAAGATTTTGACCTAATAACTTCACATAACATAGTGCCTTAACAATACACTCCATCACCGAGTATCCTACCCCGAGGAACTAACAAATTCATATCATTTTAATACTATAATATAATTTTAATTATTATTTTATATTTTAATACTATAATAGAATTTTAATTATATGTACGATTTCTATTCCGAAAATAAATGGATAAAGTGTTATCGGTCAAAGCGGAGGGGAAGATTTGGACTTGAAAGCAAACATCTCGGCAAAAACCAAGCCCGACTGGTACACAGATGATCAGGTTCAGGGAGTTATATACACCACATCTATATACGAGCATCTGCAGAGAGCCTCGGGCAGACTCACAATTGCAGCCGCGGCGAGTTTGATCAGTATCGCTGAAACAGCAACAGCAGCAGCAGAAGAAGAAAACAGGGCTCGAAAATTCTGTTGACAAGATGGGCATGGGCTCTGCAGATGAAAGTGGGAGGTTCAGTACGAGCAATGGCCAGTTTATGAATATGAACAACGGGGTCATCAAGGAGGAGTGGAAAGGCGGGGTTCCAGTTGTCCCGCCAGCGCCCACGACGGTCCCTGTAATCACAAACGTTAAAGTCGAAACCCCATCGTCGCCCGATCATGACTTGGTCAGGAAGAGGAAATTAGGGTTTCTCCCGCTGGAGGTCGGCACTCGGGTCCTCTGCAAATGGCGAGACGGCAAATTCCACCCTGTCAAGATCATTGAGCGTCGCAAGCTGCCCAATGGAACCACCAACGACTACGAGTATTATGTCCATTACACCGAATGTTAGTATTTTCTGTTTTTGCCTTTTATTTTTAGGGCAATTTTTATGTCGTATTTTATTATTTTTCAAGGGTTGAATATTGCCTGCAAGTTTTGACACCTAGAATGGCTATGGGACAACGTTTAATGCCTTTAAACTAATATCGTAGAAAATTTAAAAGTTTTATGTTGTAATTTTTGGGTTTTCTCCCGTTCTGTGTTGTGTAATTGCACTGTACCTTGAAAATTGAAGCGAGGGACGGGGAAATGATTTTTATCTTAGAAATCCAAGTTTTTATCTACCTTAGCTAGGTTTGTTTTTCCCAAATCCTAGTAATAGTTAAATACACATGCACACACAACAGTCCGCAAGCAGGAAATCTAAGGTTTGCTATAGCGTATTTGATTTTGGGCAGGAAATGTGGTAGTGTTTGCTACTTGTGCTGCTCGATTGCGTCAACCAGTAATGCTTATTGTTGTATAAATAGTGGTTGTAAAAATGTGGTTCCTTCCGGTGCAGACCAGTGATTTTAATCTCACAACCTCCTCTTGCATTTTCTTTTTTTTAGACTAGGGATTCGGTAATTGGACAGAGTTACCTGGGCCAGGCCTGGGATCAGAACAACTGGCTGCCACTACACCCCCTAGGATACATGCAACAGCCCACAAGTCTCATATATCAGTATCTCGTGACTCAACCTGGGGCTGAGATGTCCCAATATTTCCCGATCAACAGGGGCACCTACCATTTCAGCCAAGCCACTTCGGGCCAACATTTCACTGCAGGATTTGAACCTGCATGGGGAAGTTAACAAATTCACTCCCCACCAATCGAGCTATGACTCCGTGACCTTCCCTTGCATAATGATGTATACATATTTAGTTGTCCTTAGGGTTATCTTTTGGGTTTACCCCTTTGTATTATTGATTTATATTTTATTTGTGTTATTGGTTTATATTTTATATGTATTTCTTTCTTTCTGCAAATAGGAGTTGCGATGTGCACTTCGACATTGCGAAATCGACCTCTTGTACTTTCTAGTCATATTGACTTTTTTTGGTCATTATGGATGCATTGATTGGTGCCACTAGGTTGATTGGTATTTCCTCTTATGAGAATTGATTGAACATATTTTTACTTATTTGTTTAGTTTTCATCTTCTACACATGGTGGCTAATTTAAACACTGTTGTTGTTAGGATATTTAGACACTTAGGAGTTAGTTAAGATTATTTTGGTCTAATGTGTCATTAGGTAAAAGTGTGTTTATTTAGTATGCAACGGTATGCATTTGTAGTTAGGTAATCCGACGGTCACGACATGTTCCCAACATAGAGTAATCTGACGGATCATATTCTCTTCAATCTTAATGGCTACATTAATCCGTGGCTTAACACCCGATTGGTCCATGATCTCTATTTAAAGAGTATGGAGGATCATTTGCCGATGATTGATTGTGAGAAACTCTCTTGTAAATCTCTTTGTAATATTTTTCTTTTGCATTAATAAATTGTCTCAAGTGACCACGTTGGCTGGGGCTGTGGATGTTTTCCCATAGGGGTTTTACCACATCAAAACATCGATGTGTTGATCTTTGATCTGGTTGTGTGAGTGGTTAATGAAGGTGTTTTTCCTTTGTTGAAATACTTGTGTTGTCGAACATGATATCAGAGCGCATTTGAAGACCCTCTCGTTGGAGATTTGCCGAGAGTAAGGTACATGTCCGAGACAAAATGAAAACCAAGGATACTTGTAATATGGTAGTTGGACAAGCAAGTTAAGCTTGCTGTCCCTAATTACAGCAGTAAACTAATCAATCTATCAACAATAAATGTTAATCAAAGAGTGCTTTAAGTGCCTAGATAAGACAACTTGCAAATACAAGAATTAGACTAGTTAAAGATTGTGACTTAGCATGCACTTTGACACTTAATTAGTAGATGTTAGGTGACCAATTCTGCAGAAAACTAACAGTCCTAATGGCTGTAGCAAACTAGGTTAAATACCAGAAAATTTATCCATTAAAAGTTAGTCCTAGTTATCCTAAAAGATGCGCCTAGGTTAGTAGAGAGTTAGGGCAAAGTTAGGGGTCAATCCTAGGGTTAGTTTAGGAGTTATTAGGGGTTAAAGGTTTAGGTTTTTTGCAGCCTTATGGTTGTAGAAGTTAGTTGTAACAACAACAAGATTTAATGGAACAAGTAATGAGTAGTGCCTTTAATGATTCGGTTAATGGAATCAATAAAATAATAGGTTAGAGGTACTACCTCCTTGGGGGTGTAAATTCTCTTATTCTCCACCAATTCAAGGAAAGATGCTAAGACAAACCACCACAATAGCAAGAGAAGAGCCTTCCAAGGCTAGCACATCACTTCCATCAACCAATAACCAAGATAAATAACCATACACAAGAGCAAAAGAGAGAAACTAGCCAAATATAGCGAAAATTTCAGTCCAATACTTCTCACAATGGGAGAATTGTGATGATAAAATGAGATCTTATGATCTCTATTTATACAAAATGTCACTAAAATAGTTTGTCCACATTAGCAAGGGTAAAAACATAAGACAAGGGGTCCACAACCCTTATCTTACCCCTTGCAACAAAATAATATTAAACAATTCATCTTTAAATTCACTTTTACACAAAAGGAAACCCTAAAACAAGAGGACGTCACCCCTTTCGAGGACGTCTTGACACTAGGAGCAAGTCGTTGGTGTTGGAGAAGTATAGTTAGGCCTCGAAAGGCCACATGTCAATCATCTAGGTCACCTCCTCATGGTCAAGGCCTCATTCTCCTCAAAACGTCCATGCGTCAATGAATAATAACTTCACCACCAAACCCTAGCCCTTCTAGGTGATGTCATGCCTCCAAAGATGACGTTTTGCCTCTCCTAGGCAAAATGTTTGGCATGTGAGGGCTAGTTCATGTCTTCTAGGCCTCCGAAGGTATGTCTCTCTTATCCGGCATGCGGGTCCTTGGCATCCAACCTGTGAGCTTCAAGACCCATGGAAACCCAAGCTAGGCTTGTTCCTCCAAAACTTCCACCAACTAGGTCCTGCATGTTGTTGCTTGCAGCTTCATGAGACATTCTCCAGGTCATTCTTCTCTGGATTGAGTTGAGACAATCTGTGAGAGAGCCTATGTGATGGGTGTGTCATACTCCTTTGGACTGATTTGAGACGACGTGTGTGGTCTCTTGTCGTGCTCGTCTGGACTGAGTTGAGACGACTTGAGATAGTCTCCTGTCAGACTCCTATGGACTTAGTTGAGTTGACTTGAGATGGCTCTCGAGATGGTACTCCTATGGACTTAGTTGAGTTGACTTGAGATGGCTCTCGAGATGGTACTCCTATGGACTTAGTTGAGTTGTTCTGTTGAGAGTGACGTCCYTGTGGTTGAGCATAGGTGGACGTGTCCCTAGTGGTTGAGMAYAGGTGGACGTGTCCCTAGTGGCTGAGCACTAGAGGATGTGAGAGATCCTTGCTATATTGTCTAAGAGTAAGATTATTGTGTAACCCTAATTTGTACTGTAAAGGGTACAAGTCGGCCCCACCATGTAAAGATAATTAATATTTGGTAAAAAATTAATTATATTTTTGAGTAGTACAAGTCGACCCTATTGTGCCAATAGACACATCTATTGATGAGTTAGGTCCTGTATATATAAGAGAGTAGATCTCCATTGTGGATCACTCTCACACACTTCATTGTAACATTCTCTCAAGCTACTTGTACGATTGAAGTGCACACTTCTTGGTCATAGAGCACCCTTTTGTGTGCACTAGGGTTTGTGGTGAAAGGGTGATCTTCTCTTGACTCTAACAAAGAATTGTTGGGTTTTTCCCTTGATTGGGAAGGGTTTTCCTAGGATAACTTCTTGTGTTCTTGTGCATGGTTATTCTTCTTGTGATCTTGGTTACTGCAGCTATTGTATATTGTATTGCTACATTGTTTATGGTTCAAGTTCATGCTAAATTGAAAGAAACTACATGTGATTGAGCTAAGCATTAAAATTCAACACTGCAAAGACAAATAAGCATGCCCTCCATGGATCTCAAGTCAAAATATCATGATGAATAAATCAAATCAATAAATGAGCCACCTAAGCATGTGCATCGAAGATTACGCGGTCAAACAAGTAAGTGCTCAAAGACATTATGCGACTTGCCAAGCTTGGATATGGGAGGGTTGACGAGGTGTCCTATTGGGTAGATCTTTCCCTAGGTCAAGGAGTGTTTCCCAAGTGATCCCTCTTTAAGCCATGTAAAAATGGTTAAGGATCAAGACTCACTAGGCATGGGGTTCATGACATACAAGGGGTTGTAGTGTCTCATTCATGGGTGCCTTTGTAGAGGGTGTGTGGCACCTTCGTTTGCAATGCAATCTTTCCAAGTCCATCCTCTTGCCATTCTTTGTTTCTTTCATGTTTCAAAGGACGAGTTGAAGGTCACTGTCATGGCATGGTGTCTAGATAATGACAGTGTCACTCACAAATACCTTGTGGAAATGAGAAGACTGGCTCGTGATGAGACCCCTTTTCTCTCATTTGTGCAACTGAGAGCCACTACCCTGGCTTGGTGACCAGACGACGGTAATGTCGTACTACTAGATACCCATGATCATGATAGGCCGGCTCGTGATGAGACCTCCTATCCTCCAACTAATCCCCTAAGCATTCTATCATTTATTCTTGTGGGTCCCACTTTTCTTATAGAGAAGCGTTTCATTGCTTTCTTGGGGAATCCCTGGGCGAAGCATCTGGAAGGTTTATACAATAGGATTTTATCCTTTTTTAGCCAACATCAATCCCTCTGGGCCTTTAGCCCCTTCCTCCCATAAAATGAGGGACAACCCCTTCTTGGGTCAATACACCTTAAAATCCCAAGAGATAAGGAAATGGGGGGTTCAAGGGAGTTCCTAGTAGCAAACCCATTCCCCAGGAAGACCACTTACTAGGGTACAATGTCAACCACCAAGGTGAAATAGGGCAAAAGGCATAATGTCCAAGCATATGTCATGAAATCTAAAGCAGTCTAAGATACAACATACGCAAAATGCCTCAAATATTGAAATGACACTCACCATAATACCTGACTTGTACCTCATGGAGCAAGGCCCAGTGCCTCTCAGAAGCCCAGCTGGTGTGGTGGATGCCATCTAAAAATCCCGACCTTTGTGGTGGTGAGAAGGGTGTTAATTTGTGTAAGTGGATACTGTTGGTCATGTAGTCTCTCGACATTGCATATCTGCAACCCGAGGGCCTCGAGACATAATCTCCTTAGTTATCCCACAAAATGGGGATAACACATCCAACAAAGCCTTAGTGGCCCAACAGAAAGATAAATCCAAGAATCTCAAGAAGCAACATCCTTGCCACAACAACAATCAAAATAAGGGTCCCAAACCTTCTCAGCCAACTTCCGCTCCTAATGGTGACAAATGAGCAAAATCTAAAAATAAGAAGTCTGACAGACATTGCAACTTTTGTGGGAAAGATGGTCACGTGGAGTCCAAATGTTTTAAGAAGATGGAAGCTTTGGAAGCAATGATGAAGAAGCACATCATCGGTATTGATTCTTCTTCTTCTAACTCTTCTCATGGACATGCACTTTTTACTTTTGGTTTCTCCTTCAATGCAATTTCTACTTCTTCTTATGAGTGGCTTACTGATTCTGGAGCATCTTATCATATGGCTAAGGATAAAGCCATATTTTCTGCTCTAAATGAATGTAACTGTAACACCCTATTTCCCCCAGTCTGTAAAAAAATAACTATATTGGCCAAGAACTATGGCAAACTCAAAGATGTGAATGTTTGATTTGACGGACCTTTGTATAAAAGGTCGATGAATGTAAATTATGGTATGATTATGTGTTACATGATTGCTGGGAGGGGGATGTGCTAAAAGAGACCATGATGGCTAATGAGAGGTGGTGGAAGGGACCTGGAATGGTTGCGTTAACTTCCACCGAGCCAGTATCGTACTGGTTTTTACTTGCTCAAAGACCAAAGTAACTCTCTGACCCTGGAATGGATTTCCCGTTAGATTGGTAGGTGGGGAGGCTCCTCAAGAGTTAATGAGGGGATGGGGGTGAACCGCCCATCCGTAAAAACTCCCAGACCTGACCATGGATGGGGAAATTCGCGCCACAGGCAATCTTGCAAAGAAAAGGCAAGAGATGAAGTGTGGTAAGGGGTAGAGAGAAGAGAACACGCGTGACAGGGATCGCGGAAGAGAACCGGGAGAAACTCGGGAAACAGGGAGTTCTGAACAAAGGAGGAGGAGGAGGAGGAGGAGGAGAGTAACCTTCGTCCTTGACTTCCGTTGAGTTGGAAGTAGGAGACTGAATCTCAAGCATCGTGGTCTAGCTCGGGGGTGGCTAGTGGTAAATCCGTTTGGAGTCACTGAGCCTACGGTTGGGTGGAAATGAGCACCCCTCTTAGCAGTCGCGTCACACCTAGTGTTTCTGATAAGTGTTTATATCTTGTATCTTGAATTGAATATACTGGACGCATGCTCATGTTTATACGCTCATAAATGGTTTCTGTATATAAGTGTTTGCCTTGTGTTTTGATCGGAAATAATGGATGCATGCTTATACTTATATGACCATAATCGATTTATGTATAGAATGAATAAGTTCAGAATACGAGTCTGTTCCCTTGAGATTTGTTCCATCTACTTGACTCACGCTATGTCCTGGTTTGATTTCCCGAAGGCACTTCCTCCCGGAAGTTTCCTCGCATTCCAGAGCTGGAGTGAGTTCCTTGAAAAGACTACTGTTATAGTAAACCCACGAGTTTACTTTACCCCTGTCACAGAGTTCATAGCTCGACGAATTAGGAAGGCTTTTCAGTCAGGTCACCAAGCCTGGGGATGATTACCCAAGAACCCTCTGAAGGATCATGTGATCGGAGTCTGGAAACCTTGTACAAGAAAGAGTAGTTCTCTCAGGTTTCGGCGTTTTGGCACCCGTGAGACCAAAGGGCAAGACCCCTCGCCTTCGCCAGTCGCGAAATCCCGGTATGTGAAACCCTGAATCGGTTCAGCGTGAATAGGTTTCGGCGTTTCGGCACCCGGGAGACCAAAGGGCAAGATCCCTCGTCTTCGCCAGTCGCGAAATCCCGGTATGCGAAATCCCGAATCGGTTTAGCATGAATAGGTTTCAGCGTTTCGACACCCGGAAAACCAAAGGGCAAGACCTCTCGTCTTCGCCAGTCGCGAAATCCCGGTATGCGAAACCTCGAATCGGTTCAGCGTAAATAGGTTTCAGCGTTTCGGCACCCGGGAGACCAAAGGGTAAGATCCCTCGTCTTCGCTAGTCGCGAAATCCCGGTATACGAAACCCTGAATCGGTTTAGCATGAATAGGTTTTGGTGTTTCGACACCCAGGAAACCAAAGGGCAAGACCTCTCGTCTTCGCCAGTCGCGAAATCCCGGTATGCGAAACCCTGAATCGATTTAGCGTGAATGGGTTTCGGCGTTTCGGCACCCGAGAAACCCAAGGGCAAGATCCCTCGTTTTAGCAAGTCACGAAATCTCGGTACGCGAAACCCGGACGCGCTCTGTGGATGAGCCCTAGGTCACCGGACAAGGTCTTGTGGTAGGAAGGAGTCATCCCGAAAGAATTTGGACCGTCGATTTGTAGGGACGCGTGGCGAAGATCTAAAGCCGCTGGGGTTCTGGAGATCGGGGAAATAGGAGTGAAGACCCCGCCAAAATCCCGAAAGGTAGAATGCCGGGATTTAATCTGGGTCGTTGATCAAGTCGACGATCTGGATCGTAGATTCGAATGATACCGGACTTTTGAGTCCTGGGGATTCAAAGGGGAAAGGAGGAACGCTTGCATTGCGATTCCCTGAATCGCGAAACCCCGAAAGCATTTAGAGGAATAGCACTAGGTCATAGGACCGGTCGTATGAAAAGCGACCCAAGGGAGGAGCTAAGGATCTGTTAGACCCTTTCGGGTTTCGGCATTTCGAAAGATAGAGAACAGGGGAACGCTTGCATCGCGATTTCCCGAATCGCGAAAGCTAGAAGCCCCTTTTTGGTAAGGCCTGTGGTCATAGCCAACGATCACATGGAGGAGGATAAGGGAAGGGATGGTCTGTGCTAAGCCCCATAGAAATTCGGGGATTTTGTCCCTCGAAGAAAAGACAAAAAGAAAAAGAAAATCTTAGTTGTCGTAGTGGGTGTGTGACAAATTGGTATGAGAGCATGGTTACAGCACTTGGCCTGCTTGGGCTCATGAACGAGTTGCACATAAACTCCATTTGAAGTACTCTTAAAAGGAGTAACCCTCTACCTTAACCCCCTTTATCAAAATCCGAAGTTAAGAATGAAAATTTCTATTGTGTGTATGCATTTGAAAAATATGAATTATGCGCTGATTGTGAATAAATATAATGTTGACTAACAACGAGTGTTTTTCTTGCACAACAAGCGGACGATCAACCGCGGGAAACTGCAGA